>CABHPP010140365.1:0-19722 GCA_902168425.1 Peromyscus attwateri
AGATTGATTCTCTCTCTCTCTCTCTCTCTCTCTCTCTCTCTCTCTCTCTCTCTCTCTCTCTCTCTTTCTCTCTCAGAACTCATTAGTTGCCTGCAGCTCTTCATCTAAGTGTGGAGTCCCGTGAGACTTCTCTCATCAGTGTTGGCATCTCAATGGGTGTCATTGAGCAGGTCTTGTTAAGCCTTGTTGAGCCATACTGTTAAGATTACATGGATGTAGATTCCCTGTCATATCTAGAAGATACAATTTCACAGCCTCGCTTTGATATGTTCTCTAAGCCGTGGGTATAAGGATTCCACTATAAATGTACCAGATGGGTCTGGGCACCTCACTGTCCATTGCTATTCTCTGCATTTGGACCAGCTGTGGCTTCCTGCAATGGTCTCCTTCTGGTGCAAAAACAGTCTTCTTTGAAGAAGAGTGGAAGCTCCACTTAATCATCTTTGTGATGAAAATTCTAGGCTTTTAACTCACCCCATTATATATGTGGTCATTTATAATTGATAAGAACTTCCCTGTGGAAGGTTATGGATAGCAATTCTGTTTTGCTAGGAATTTCAAACTTCTGAAATGATGACTCAGCCAGAGAAAGCTATTTACAGGAAACTCCTTGCAAATCAATTCAAAGAACAATAAACGACTGGCAAGCTAAGTCTGAAGTGGGGATACCCATGAACTCAAAAGTGCACACAGGAAAGCAGAGTAACAGAAGTTTCCTCTTGATAGTTCCACAGATCCATTCTCAAGTTCAAGTTCTCCCTTCACTGGCTAATGCACAGAATATTCGAACCCAAACCCTCTGAGCCTTTTAGCCATCTATGAAGAATAAGTAAATTTATATGTACTAAATACCCACCACAGAGAATACCATGTGTCGGTAAATGAGAAGAGCGGAAAACAGCAGAGTACATTTCTGTGCATCCAAAGGCTTTTCCAATTGCTGAACATTTATCAGTCCTCAGCCACAAATTTATTTTGTGCCTAGTTATGATTGTAAATTTGTGCCTATCTATGAACAGGACTAAGGAGCAACAGAATAACATCAAAATCTACTATTTGACTTGCCCATCATTGTCATATAGCTAAGGAAATCAATGCATGTTTAATAGAAACCCTTGCCATGAACTTGGCATAGGATTATTCAGATGGTACAAAAATCCTAAGGCATTTTTGCTTAGCCTCTAATCTTGGATGAGAAAATAATGTGTGCCTGGCTTGAAAAGTTAATGGGAATGATTGAAATCACAACTACAAAGTGACTGCATAAAGGAAAATTAGTAGCCAGTGAGTATTAGCCCAAAATGGTATAAATGGTTAAAAAAAAAAGAGTTCAGAGGAGAAAGAAACTACCTTCACTTAGAGTAATCTGGGAATTCTTCATGGAAGATAAGCCACTGAAGACAGGCTTTGAAAAGAAGCAGAGTTCAGATAAGCATAGAAGAGGAAATCCTTTACTTGGGACACTAGTGAAGCCAGAGAAATGAGAAAATACAGAGCCAAAAGATGACTGGGAGGCATTGCAGCCCATTATCGATGTTGTTCAAATCTTCAAAGGCAAATGCCAGTGTTGAGCCACTGCTGTTTATGGGTTTTCAACAGTTTGTTATCTTCCCAACATATTGATATTATAAAATAGTCAGATGAGAATAGTGTCCATTTTCAAACTACATAAAAAAGCCAACGAACTGGAATTACATCCTTTCAACAATATGCACAACACTCACGTTTTTTGTTTCAGGAAATGCAAAGTAAAGGAGTTTCTGGACACATGGTTTACGTCACTACCATGGGGAATGGGAGACACTGGAAGCTTTGACAAGGCACAGCATAAAACACTTGATAAAGAAAGAAGGTGTTGATGTTGTTCTTCAGACATCAATTGCACAAGAAGTCAGACAAACACAATCTTCTACAGCTCTTCCCCCATCATCCTAAGCAATTACATTTACCAGAATTCCTCCCTCAATACCACTGTGATAACATCATGGAAAATTCTACCTTTTTAGGAAGTAATTATTGACATAGCCTTGGGATATGTCAATCAATGAAAGGAGAGATCTCAGAAATCAGATGGGCAATTTTTCCCTATCCCTTTACCAAACTCTATCAACAGGACTGGATTACATTTTGTACATTTGCCAATTCATATAGGGAATGGGAGTATAATAACACACAGTATTCAGTCATCTGATAATTCACTATCCTCCCCCCTCACAACTTTTGGTTAATAGATATTGAGTATTTTTGAAAAAAAAATATGTATATACATGAATGTAATACTTTTCTATATACATGAAGGTAATACTTTTCATTTTGAAAGAAATGCTAGAACATTTATATTCTATAGACAAGCTAGCTAATCCCAAGTTAACATCACTGTAGTCTTAAAGTGACATGTTCATCTACAGAAACACACCAGCCTTCTGTACAGAAGTAAAGCTTTGCTTTTTAAACCATTTCAACCTTGTTCAAAATACATGAAGCAAAGCATGGCTCCAAATCTTTGGTATGTGACTAGGACCAAAGATCCATGGTTACCAATTTACATCACTCCAACAAAGACTGAGGAACTTAAATGGGCATCATCTAAAGAGAGAGTTCTTGGCAGTAGCTAACAGCAAGAATGATTTCAATGTCTGAATGCCTGATGTTGTGCAGATTTCAGAGAAAAGTCTAATGAATGTATTATTTAGAGTATTCCTGTTTTCGAAGGAATAATGAAAATTGAAAGTAAAATGCAAAGTATGCTCCAAGACCCTGAACACTGGCACCATGGTGGTGCATGCTTTTGATGAGGCATTTGGTAAGTAGAGGAAGGGGGGTCAAGAGTTCAAGGCCTATCATGAAAACATCGGGAGTTGGAAGCCATCCTAGGATGCATGAGACCTTGCCTAAAATAAGACATAACAAAACAAACCAGTAAGAATGAGGATAGAGCACCATGCACTTCATTCTTTGCTTCTTCATTTATTATACGAATTAAAGCATACCAATATAAACTTTTAAATGAGCAATGGATCTCTAAATGTGAAGTCACTTAGCTGCTTACAATACCATGCTCATATTGAGATGAGAAAGCACAAACAAGGATTCTAATGTCTAAAACAAACAAACAAAAAGAGCTGAATTACTACAGTTTCAGTGCCCATGTGCATTCCGACTTATTTACAATATCCTCACATATACTCTAATCCACAGCTGGGTTTTGAAACCTATAAAAAACCAAGGTCTCTCATCTTTAGTGCTCAATAGAAACTTGACACAGAAGCCAGAAAACATCTTTGAAAGGGCAGCGATATTACTCCTGTGTTGAAATGACAACTCTACACTCCTGGGTGATGGCTGTCAATACCAGAAGCCTGAGAGAAGAGTAGAAATGCCCATCTTATTTGATGTGAAAGCTTGTCACTTTCAGCTCCTGATTTTTCTCTAAGGCTGAAAGTTGATATGCCCATTTGGAGAAAGACTGTTTGAAGAATGCTGGAGTAAACAAAATGAACAAGTAACAACTTATAAATACCTCTGAGAGTAACTGTCACATTCAGTTAACTTGATTCCAAAATTCAATCTAGCCAAAATATTTAAAAGAAAAGAGCCTGGTCACCACAGCTCTGGTGATCCTTTTCATTGTTAATGCAAATACCCTCCAAAAGCACGAGGGAAAAGAATAAAGTCTTAATAACACTAGTCCAGGATTAGCATTCTGTTAGTCTTATCAGTGTTTAGCAAGATACATGTATTTTTAAGTATCTCTAACAAAATCCTAACAAGCCATAGTTACAGAGGACCAGGTACAAAATAAACCTCCCCTGAAAGTCTCAAAAGCACACCTTACTATGACAGCCTACAGTCTTGGATTAGGACACTCCAGCACACTATGTCCTGGCTCGAAATGGTCTCTGGCTACAAACTTTTATCTGCACAGCTGAAATGAATGTATCCAGTGTGGGTTCACACAACATGAAATGACCTCTTGTCCCTGCTGTCCTTGCCCTGCTCTGGTCCCAAAGTCCCAGGATAGAAGATTCTACTTCTGATTCTGCCCTCCTCCTTGTTTCTGATGCTATTTCCTGGTCAGCCAAGGGAACCAGAAGAGATCAAATTTCCCCTTCACTCCAGGTCAGACTGGAAAAAGGAAACCTGCATTGATAGTGGTAGCCTTGACAGTAGCTGGTCAGCTGCCAAGGATGTGAGGGAAGGGCAGAGCTGCTCTCGGCAGACACATTTTCTTCTTTCTTCCTAGGAGAAACCAAAGAATGATGTTCAAAGGCAAAATGGTGAGTACCTGTGGAGGTGGCAGTGGCCTCATTCTCTTTCCACAGGTCCTTCACTGCTGTGCCACATGCCTGCCTATGCAACATGCCAGCCTAGACCTAGACCAGTGTGTGGTCCTCCCTGCTAGAAAAGGCTGCGGTTGCTAGGAAATTGCAGTTAAACTATTCTATCAAGAAAGAAATTACTGATCAAACATACCACATTCTTTCTAAAGTAACAAATCCACTGATCTGCTTATCATTTAAGGGAACATAATATCAAAATAAAGCAAACACTGGGTAAATGAAAGTCATGGCTAGTGAGTAGGAACACTGGGCCAGGCATTGTGCTAAACACTTTAAAATACACTTGTCTTTCAATCTCTGAGGGTGACTTGGTGTCAAGACATCCCAGCTCCAAAATCTCCAACACTGAAATGCCTGTTATAGGTTGATAATAACTGCATGAAATTTATGCCCATCCATCTTCAAAGCTATATCATCTCTTGATGACTTGTAATACTGAATGTAACCTAAGCGCTATATTAATCATTATTCACCATATTTGAGGGAATGACAAGAAAACTGTCCATGTCCAACGCATGAAGATACATTTCTTTTTAATCCAGAATCAGTTAAATATATGAATGCAAAACACATACAAAAATGTCAGGCCTGCACCTCACATTCGTTAACATCTAAAGCCAGTAATGTCTTTTGCACTTCACTAACAATGAAAATGGAATTCAAACTGTTAAGTAACTGGGGGATGCTGGTGTGGCTCAGCAGGAAAGTGAAAGCCTATCTTTGTGTGTGTGTGTGTGTGTGTGTGTGTGTGTGTGTGTGTGTGTGTGTATGTGTGTGTGTGTGTTACTATATATATAATGTTCAGTACTTATTCTCACTCTTAAATTTAAGCAGAAACTAGGCTAAAGGAATTAGAATAACTATAAATGATCTGTGGACCAAATCAACAATTCCTTTTGGGGAGGAGCAGGGGGCTTATAATACAGAGGATGAGCAGACACTGGAGAGGTAAGAGAGGACAGCGAAACTGAGGCTGGGTCCCATAGTAACTAACTGAATGGGAAAGGGGAGAGGATCTGAACTTTTATCACCTAAGAAATTTCATAGAAATAAAGAGAAAAAGACAAAACATATATGTAGGTAAATTAGGTGTCTTATGCTTTGTTAAGAGCTACTCCAGGTCACTTGTATGAAATATTTCACATTGTAATCTTCATAAACCTTGTGCAGCATAAGGAAGATTCACTTAAAATAAAGACCAAATTATCTAGCTATGACTGTTGTTTTGGTATTAATGCTTCACATGCAATCTCTAGGACGTTCAATTATTTTATTATTTCATGGCAGATTTGCACAATATGTCTCTAATTTACAAGCAATAAAGAAATACTCTGCCTAAAACTCAAGTGTTCTGTGCTTCAAAGTCCCCATTCTGCACTGGACTGTTTCCTGCCTGTATATAGATCAACAGGGTTTTTATGAGAACAGCTTTAATTGGTCTTATTTGTCCACTTATGGAACAGGATAGTTGAAAGATTCTCAAGGAACCCAAGTCAAGAACAGAGACGGTTAATTAACATATCAGCTGTCAAACTCCTTGCTCATGAAATCATACAGGCTGACCAGAACATCTGTGCCGAGAGGAGGGCAAACCAGGAGGGTTTTACAGGACTAGTCAACCAAGATAAAACTACCACTACTGTGCCCTACTCGAAACCATTTGCAGAAGGAAGCTTATAGACTTTAAATCTGCTAGGATCATCTCGCAGCTCCATGCTAGAAAACACAGGGATCAAAACCATGTCTAAGGGTTCAGGGAGCACATGGCAAGCATGGCAGCTAAATTTGGATTGAAATTTACAAGTCTGCTCATAATTTATGCATATATGTATATTTGCCCAACTCTAGTCTCTTTCAAATAAATCCATATTCAATACAAACATTAGCGTATGATTCATTTAAACAAGTTTTTAAAGATACCTCCTTCCTTCCACTTTCAATGATGTTGCAGGATGAGAAATTTTGTATAACTAAACTAAGCTTCGTCGCCCCTTAATCCCAATACAAATACTATTAGTGTTTGAAATTTCGTAGTATATTATCTTTCTTCTGGCAGAAATGGACTGCTCTTTAATTGTGACTAATTCACAAATTACTACACCATGAAGTATTTATGCTTTCTTCATTTCTAGGAAGCTGATACATGGAAGGGATAAGTTCCTTTTTCATGCCAAAGATTTAATGAGACTGAATGCTGACATTATTTTTCAGCCAGTGTATAGAGCTTCTTTTCCTGCAAATTAGGCTAGGAATTATAAACTCTTTAAACTCTACCATGAACACTTTAGCAAATAGCTAGCAATGCTGAATAGTTCATTTTTTAGTCTTTCTCCAAAGTAGAAATGTCGGCCTTGTTCAAAGACAGGCACAGACAGACAGACAGACACACACACACACACACACACACACACACACACACAGAGAGAGAGAGAGAGAGAGAGAGAGAGAGAGAGAGAGAGAGAGAGACATAGACAGAGAGAGACATAGACAGAGAGACAGAGACAGAGAGAGACAGAGACAAACAGAGGGAGAGGCAGAGAAGCAAAGATAGACACACAAAGAGAGACAGAGAGATAGAGACACACAGAGAAAGAGCTATAAAATTGATAAAACTAGGTTGTCTAAGATTAGGCTTGAACATTCTGCTGGTGTGCTATTAAGCACTGAGAAATTGGGATGAATATTTCATTTTTTAAAAGGTTTTATCCTTAGAGAAAAATCTCTAATTTGTCAAAAATGAAAGAAATGTTTTGTTATTTTTGCATTTTTCTCAATGAAATCTCCCATTGTTTACTTCTTCAATCAGACTCATCTATCATCTGGTCCTTAGATTCTAGTAAATGTCATTGTTCCCAGGCCATGTACATAGAATTCATCAGGTTCTTCAGACCACAACAATGGGCTCTTCCCCCTGTAATAAATCTAGATGCCATTGTCTGTTTGGCTCAAGTATTTTTTAAGGCCCCAGAACAGAATGAATAGTCAAGTACCATTACAAGCATCAACCTCTATCTAGGTGTAATTCCTCTGTCCTCTAGTGTGTGTGTGTGTGTGTGTGTGTGTGTGTGTGTGTGTGTGTGTGTGTGTGTGTGAATCATCAGATTACACCATGAGAAAGCTAGTACTGACAGAATAAAATTCATAAATTTCCCTAATTGCTTAAATTTCTAAACTTTTTCATCTGTTAGCATGGTATATATTTTGGCAGAAGATAAAGCCCTTTCTTTCATATTCTAAAAGCTTGCAGGACCATCCTATAAAATTAAGTAAATGTGTATATTCATGCTCAATCAAAACCTGTCCTCAAATAGAGCATTTTTCTGCCTAGGATGCTAACAAAGCAGCTTCTTTTCTCCCTTAACATAAAGCTTGATGGTATTTTGCAATAAATTCCATCACAGATTCCAAGACCCCATGGATTCAACCTGTGTGAATACATCACTGTCGCACCAAGCACATTTTCCCTCATGGCATGTAGCAGCTTTCAATCTAGGAATCCTTTTATGCTATTTCAAAATGTCTTTCAAGAGAGACATCCCAAAATAGGAACATTTATTTTAAGACTTAAAAACCTATATTTTAAAACCTGTAACTAGATTTCAAGGACTCCCCCCCCCCACACACACTCACACACACATGCCAAAACATGTCTTTGTAATTGGTTCCTGATATCATGTGGAATGTTAAGAAGTAAATTGGTAAATAAATAAATTAGCAAGCATGCAATAGAGATAATAATATTCTTGTGAGTAAAATTTAAGAAACTGTCAGGGTTTCAGTTAGTATATAATACTCTGAACAGCTACTGCAAGGCCATTATTTCTACCCACAGACTATTTTCAAAACCTACGGGTTCTTCTTGTTTCACAGCCACATTTTAGCTTAAAATGAATGTGACAGATTTCTTATGAGAAAAGTAATAGCACACTAGTGATGTTATGACAAAAGTTATTTTTTATTACCCTATATGTACTGAAGATTTTAACACCAATCTATGCAAAAATATATACAATACACACACACACACACACACACACAAGCAAAGTAAATCAGTTTGTTTTTGTTTTTTTTGTTCGGATTTTTTTTTAATTAAGTCATTTCATTCCTATTCCTAAGATCTTTGAAAGGAAAAGTGGTGCTAAAACTGAACCTGTAGCTTGAATTAGGCTGCCAGGCTTCCAAGGGCCTTGCTCGTTGGCTCCACTACATATTATCTTAGACTCTGTATGTGAGCCTGGTACAGTCCGGAGACCCATTGCTTATTTCTTGCTGGCACAGATAGTAAGCGGGATGAAATGAATAATCACATGGTAAATGAATTCTCTCCTCTGCAATAGAAAAAATCACCAGTATACATTCAACAGCTTTCTTTAGAATATCATAGAAGTCAGGTGAACCCAACAAATCACTAGTTGGAATTCTCTTTTAATGTAGTAGGGATAATACTTGAAAATCCCAAAGACCAGGCTAAGTCCTAAATTTATTTGTTTCTCAAGGAAGTCAGGATTGTACTTAAGAACTGATCTGTACCTATACAAGCTATACAGTAACTTCAAGAGACATTACTGAAACAGAAGGAAATCAAATTGCTATTATTACATGAAATTAAGAAACAAAATGACATGAAATGACTCAGTGTTGGAACCCACCTTAGAGACTCACAATAATAATCAGACATGGGATTTACATGCGAAAGGGATTCATCTACTTCAAAGTCACTTCTAGACAGTTTCACAAAAAGCTCTTGAGATGGGCACTATTACTGTCCTCATGGAGTGGATGCAGCAGCTGAGCCCCAGAGGAGACAAGGTTTCAGTTTAAGAACCCCAGTATTAAATTACATGCTGTTTATTTCAGTCATAATAGCAATGGTAGCATACTTATAATATGGTTGTCAAGATTTAGAAGAGACCCAGAAAATGGTATAATGGAATCTTGCTTTCAAATGCTTACTTTTAAATTTATTCAAGAGCATTATCTATATAGAAAAACCAGTCTTTCTTAATGACATCAAAATTTCTTCAAAGAGAACTTGATAAAAACACTTGAAATGGTATTGGTTGGTCCAATAACGATACAATGACTTAGTCTTTTAATCACATACATAAATAACACTCTCAAGTTTCTAGTGGTTATTTTTGTCTTTTTTTATTAAACTCCACCTTTCTAAAACAAATCATTTTTACCAAAATGAGATAAAACAGTGCTTATTTAACTATTCCTTTTTTTTCCTTAAGAAATTTTTTTCATTCATTTTACACACCAATCCAAGATCCCCCTCTTCCCTCCCCCCACTGCCTCCCCCTTTCAACCCACCCCCCTCTCCCACCCACAAGAAGGCAAGGGAAGGGCTTGGACTAGCCTCTACTGGAGGTGCCTCCTTATTTAAATATTTCTAAACTGCTACTTGACACAGGGTTTAAAGAGCGATAGAGCTTCTCAACAGACAATTCAAACCAATCCAGCCAATGAGTATTTAAGCTATTAATAGATGCTGGACAAACCAACTCATGAGGAATGAAGCAAGGCATTTTGACTACAATATCCTTATACAGATAGTAAGGAGGGGGTAGCCAGTGAAATGTATTTTTGCCATATGACTGGCAAACAAGTCAATGAGAAAGGAAACTACTGTTGCCAGCCATTGTCTAATGCAAGTCACCATACATAGGACAAGGACCATTACCCTGACTGCTCAAGCAAGTATCATATTCATAACTACCTTTTTGAGGACTTTTCCATGCTAAGCCTTAAGAAGAATCAATCATCATCTTCCTTTTACCTCCTGGGTATTCATTGGGATTGACAGTCAATTATCTTCTACAGAGTTATATAAAAGTAAGAGATATCCCCATAGTTTCTGCCTACAAGGCAGTGTTTGCACAGCTTCATATATTGCAGGAGAACCTCCATGTTTTTGTTGTTGTTGTTGTTTAGTTGATTTGTGCTTATTTGTCAGTATCACAGGAACTGTCAAGGTGGAAAATTAACATAAGATCTGATTTAAAAACCAGAGCAAGGATTCAAAACATCTCTGGTGTTTATTACACAGCATAACCTATCCAATCAGTTGAATTGTTTCTCATTCCAATATCCTTACTTCTTCACTACGCAGCCATGACAACTGGGTAACTGCTAGGATATCACCTAGGAAGAATACCTGTGATAATTCATACTACATTTCTTTCTACAATGACTAATCTGAGAAGGGCGCAATGCCCCCATGAAACATTAATTTTCTATACTAAAGTTGTTTTTAAGTAGTAGGTATTTTATAACATGTTTTCATGAATTTTAATAAAAGACTTAAAGACATATCTTTCTACTATTTGTTTTTATATTTCACATTGTAGAAAGTCATAGAAATGTAGAAAAATGGGTCCAGGACTTGTCCTCTGCTGCTTCACGGCCCCTCCCTCTTTCTATGTGACCAGAGAGCATCTCATCATATAGGGTTCTGTTGCAATCTATTGATTTTTCACTTGCAGTAAAAAAATTTCCTTTGCCTAATTTCATTGGGCTATTTCCCCTGGGTTGTTCTGACCAATTATGTTCTTTGCTGTTTACACTGCTGAGCCATCAATAGATTTCACTCTTGAGACCAGCAGTGCGTTCATGTGATGGTATTGTTTCCTCCTACGGAGCTGTTACAACCTGATGAATGTCCCAAAGAGAAGAAACACGAACTATGCTCATGAGCATCAGACTCTTTGAAAAAAAAATGAGGAATACATTATAGAACTTAAAAAGAAAATGACAGAGATCCAAGTGAAGTTTTGGGAACAAGCATCCTGTAGCAGATATTACATAACCGTCTATTCTCTATGATGGTATACAAATATCACCTCATCTGATCCTTGGAATTAATCTGTGTCCATATCATTAAATTAAATGTACAATGGAGACTCAATTTTTAGAAAATCCGACAACTTTCAATAGAACCCAGACTCAAAATGTAGTAGATAATACCCTCGAAACTAACCAGGAATGTAAGGACATCTTTTAGAAGCCACTAGTGATTTTGAGTCCATGAATATTTTTACCCAGTTCATCAATCATCCAACAATCTCTTTCAGAGGAAACTATAGCTTTAGCAAGTAGTCTAAACCTAACTCATAATTTTAAAGGGTAAATACTTTAGGAAAGTTCTCTTGTAACATGGGTTTCAGTCAGAGACACTATAATGAAAATGAGTCTCCCCATTACTGAAACTGCCTTCACTGGTCAGGAAACATTAGGACACATATAACATTGTGTAATCCAAGTGCCTTAAAAGTTTCAAGGAGGAAGCTTGCTGGAATTTTAGAAATAGCACAGCCAAGCAATAACAACCAAAAGCAAATGCAATAATGGAAAATAATTCATTATTTGTCCTAGGCTCATATGTCTGAAGAACTGTTGATTCAAAAAAATTTTGTTTTGTAAAATTTTGCCTATAAGAGTGTTTGACTACCTACATGTCTATGTCCCACGATGTGTGCAGTGCCTGTAGAGACCAGAAGAGGGTGCCAGATCCCCTGGAACTGGAGTTGCAGGCAGTTGTGACCTACCATGTAGATGCTGGAAATTGAATCCATGTCCTCTCCAAGAGTAGTAAGTGCTCTTAATCACTGAGTCATCTATCCAGCATTGGGACTAATGATTTTAAAGGCTCCATTCGAATACATTTAAAATTAGGGCAATTTCTCATTGCATATAGAAAGTGATTATATTTTATGGCATTTCCACTTCATCAATGCTTTGGGGGCAGCCATTCTGTAACACTGGTTGTCAGCGGTATCCTGTGCTGTAATAATGGAGGGAGAGTTTCCACACTGGCAGGAGGCATGCATCAGAGTTCCTTGTCATCCACCTGCCAGGGTTCGGGGAGTGTTCTAGTATATTTCTTCAGCTCATTCCATACAATTCATAATCTGACAGACGGAATCATTAAACAGTGTCCTGATAGACAGTCTCTTTGTAAACAAGGGCAAAGAAATGAATGAAATTATTGACTAGAATAATACATACTCCTTTTCCTTATAGTATGTTGACAAAGGCTGACAAATTTCTAGGGGACTTAATCCCACAGAGCATGCACAGTAATGTTTTATAACAACATAAGCTTGTAAGATACCTTGATAAACAATGCCTTTCTCACCCCAGGCTGTGTTTTACTTCCCTCAGTTACATGTACGGCTCCCATTACCATTAAAAAGCCAGACAGAATTGCACACTGCTCAGATGGCTCCAGAAACTGTGGAGACATTCAAAAAGCTGTATTCAGACCATGAGGTAGTGGAACACAAACACATCATACTGAATATATTACCATTTTCTGAGGCAAAGAAATATATGCTGTGTAAGAAAAATGTAATGGAGAACAGCATCCTAAGACCTGACAGTGAGCTATTCACACAGTAATACAACCAATATTGGTGTGATCTGCAGCTTGTATTTTCTGTTTGGAGAATTATGATAATATGACAAGGCTATCATTATAATTAGGAGGGTAATTATCAGAACTTGGTAGTTGCTCTTCTGTCTGAAGTTTTACCGAGTCAAAAAAAATTTACTTTTAGGAGAAAATAAGAGAAGTGGATACTCATATAATCTTTTAAATTTTCCTACAGTTGTCACAAGAGCTCAAGGAAGCATGACTAGCCTTATGGACATGCACAGCTCCTTCTGTTTATGTTTCCTGTGAATAACTTCATTTGTTTTTAAAGTTACAAATTCCTGGTCCAATAGAATGGATGCACATGTGTTGAGTGTGTGAGCAATCAGTGTTCCCTTGTGTGATACCATGTCTAATTCTGTTCGATCAAGATATGCTCCCTGGTTCTAGATACAATCGTTTCAATTAAGTGAGTGACTACAAGTTCTTCACTACAAAACTGGGGCAATGTCAAGTGGTTTCCTTACATTGTGTGTGTGTCCATAGAAAAGGATGAGAATCACAATAAAGATTCAGAGGCGGTTCAGGCAAAGTGTGTCTGGTGGAAACTCTTTGAGGTGTGAAAAACAAGGAAAAGGCAATAAGAGATTTATTTAAATTCCTGGCGACTTGGCAGAGTTGGTGGGAAGTCAACACTTAGGATTTCCTAGGATGTCTGAAATAGTCAGAAGGAAGAATAAGCCAGACACCCCTAGGAAAGTCACTAACAAGATGTTGATAATGATCAGGAGACCCAGGTCAGAAACGCCATCTACAACCTGCAATTCAATCTGAGGGGCGTGGCAAGGCAGATGAATCCCAAAACTTCATGGGAAGGAATGACCCCTATGAAATTGCAAAAGTAACACTGTCTCCATTCCTCCTTGTCCTTTCCTGGAAGACAATTGTCCCATTAACCTGACTTACTGGTGGTGAGTTAAAAAAAAAAAAGGGAGGGGAGGAGGGAGAGGAGAAAAGTAGAGTGTATAAAAGTTTTATAAATAGCAAATATATATATATATATACACATATATGCCCACATGTTACACCTTGTTACACATTTGCATAAATATTGACATAGGTGTGTGTAAATAGATTTTACACACTACACATTAAACTTAGCCTTCAGTCCAGGCATCATGGCATAAACCAGTTCCCTGGCTGCCTTTCCTCAAGACATGAGACCAGCACACTGAAACAATATCGGAATTACTTGAAAATGAAAGATTATTTGCTCACAAGTAAATTTAATCCCAAAGTGATCACTTACTTCACCTGTTATAACTTCCTATTGTTTGTGTGTTTATCTAAACCCTCTTCCTTTATCAAGAATCAGCTCAGAGGCCAATCTGTCCTAGAAACTGCCAAAGTTCCCTAGGAGAAAAAGCCTCACTTTGCTCTGTTCCTACCTATGTGTATATGTCCTGAACCATCAAATTATGATCTGTACTCCCATCATTATCCATTACAGAAGTGAGCAACCCAAGAAAAGAGACCGTGTGCTCTAGAACACTTTTCCTTACACTAAGCACACATATAATCTATGTGTATTTACATACACATGTGCATTTATTCATGTGTGCATATGCCTCCACGTGTATTTTAGCTGTGTAAACACATTTTAAACTCAAAGTCTCATGATTAATATTCTAAATCCCCAGGAAGCAACTAGCCACCTTGCACACATTATCCTATCTAGAAGTTGCTATGCAAATAATGAGCTCTTTTATTTCGGAATACATTATTTCCCACAGGTTGTTATCTGTGCTGGTAATGGCAGTGCCAATAGCAATCACGGCAAAGAAACACGGTGTCAGATATGCATGACAACAAAAGCGTCCCCCCCAAACAAAATGTTGATCTAGAAAGGAATCACGTAGCAGGAACCCCCAGATGAATGAGCACCTCCATGCTGAGATGGTGCTCTGCTGACAGGCAATCACACTCTCTTGTGATGGGATTTTAAACCTGAAGCATTAGGCAGCAAGAGGTACTATAATTAAAGCTTCACAGAGAAAATGATTGAAGAAACACTGTGAGAGACTTCTTTGAAACCATATTTCAATTCTCCTCGTGTCTCTGTAAGAAAAAAAAAATGCTCTGACAGTCTATATTTTACCACTGTTTCATTTAATAATGCATATCGACATTTATCCAGGAATATCGGCCCCTGATTTACTTCTCCTTTCAAATCAGCTGAGCAAGTGCCCATTCCCCAAATTCTGAGTCTTCCTGCTCCCATCTGTCCACTTTATCTTTTTTGTTTCTTCCTATTTACTTATTTTTCAAATTAAATTTAGAAACACGGATAAATCTAGCAAGGTACAGTGAAAAAAAAATTCTCTGGAAAAACTTCAGTATGATTTTTGGGTGAAAAGAACACTTTAATTCTCTCATTTTGCTTACAAAATAAAAATGACCACTAAACCTACAGAAAGCATGGACACGAATACATATGTACATACACACATGGACACATATACTCCAAGGGCAACACAGAATACCCAGAGGCTTCATTATCATAACAATCTGTCCCTACAATGTCCTGAGAGATGCTTTCTGTGGAAGTTCACTCTGTACTTTATTTCCTGAAAATGCTCCCAGGTAGACCAACTCAATAGTCACTACTTTCCTTTTAATATGAATAAGCAGAAAATAAAAATTAATTAATTAATAAAAAAAACAGTTCTGAGAAGAATCCCTTTGACTTTGGGCATCATATATTACCTAGGCCTGAACATGACTTTGCCATTAACATGACTCATATTCATAATATAATGTTAGGGAAGAAGACATTAAGGAAGATGTGGTCATCATTTTAATGCTCAGATAGGTGCTGCAGAGGTATCATAAGATGCAACAGTATCACCTTTGATTTTCTAAGATTATAAAACTAGCATTCCAGCTATTTCATTAAAAATGTTTTAAGAAAGAACACTGCAAATCAGTGAGTCTTTTAAGCTTCTACACCAGTTGGACTGTCTGTATTTTATACAGATATTTGTAACAGCATTTAGTAGGCAAACTACAAGTGATACAGATATTGTGCCAAGGAAGCATCATTTATAACCAACAGTAAAAGCTAACACTTACCATGCACAACCCATATTCTGAAGTCATCTATATGTTAACTTATGTAATCTTCTCCACTATCGCATAAGATAGGCATCCTGTTAATATCCACATGTTCTGAGAGGAACTTAAAGATATTCAGAGACAAAAGGCTTGTCCAAAGTGATATGGTGCTTGCAAGAGATGGGAATTGAAAGTAGGGAGTCTGATTCCCTTGCCTGCTTGACATTTTCTGCAACTTAAGCATCCTTTCTGAGTATATTTATTATTAAGGATGAATGTGTTGTTCTCCCAAGAATATGTTCCAATCCTAAACTACATTCCATTTCAAATGAACATATTTTAGCAACACAATTTTATTGATGTTTAATCAATAGCATTATTTGGATATGAAATTCAGGGAATGAAAAGAGGACTTGTGGGGAGTAAGTGGGAACTTTGAAAAGGAAAGTTTTTTTCTAAGTGCCCGTGGCTAAAAGTGCTGTGTCATGGACAATCCTATACAAGCTGCTTCCAAAGGCCCAGTCGGCATTCTTTCTGTATTGTTATTATTATAGACAGAGTCTATAGATTGTCCCTGAGACCTGAAGCCAGGTCATTTTAAATGTCCAGACAGCAGCAATTACTTCTGATGCTTTGATATTTATTTTAAAAGAATCATCTAAATATTCCATCTAGTTCTATACAAGTAAATAACAGCATGACCAAAGTGATGCCTGTTTCCATTAAACAGATACTCTTAGATGATGCCGTGGACTTCAATCCACATCAGGGCATTCTTTAGCATATGACAGATACCCAGTGAGTAAGGATATGTAATCAAGGCAAATGATAAGTTCTACGGGCTGGGAAAATGGCTTGGTGGGGTAATGGCACTTCACACCAACCCTGATGACCTCTGTTGACACCCTCCCCAAGTCCACATAATGGAAAGAGAAAATCAATTGCTCTAAACTGTCGTCTGATGTCCACATGTGCACCATCTCTCTCTCTCTCTCTCTCTCTCTCTCTCTCTCTCTCTCTCTCTCTCTCACACACACACACACACACACAAATATATTTTTTAAATTAGAAAAGAATTTGAAACTTGCAAGATGAGATTTGCCAATTTGATGGTGATCCCCTAGTTCTACTCACAGTGAACCAACATCATATTGCTAGAAATCAGAAAGCTACATATCCTTTTGTGTGAGAATATTCATGGTCATGAATGCCACAGTGTCCATGTGGCAGTCAGAGGAAAACTTCCAGTGACAGTCCTCACCTTCCACTGTATTCTACTCAGGGCGGTTTGCTGTTCACCACTGTGCACACCAAATTAGCTGCATTGTGAGCTTCCAGATATTTCCTCATCTGGGATTAACAGTATGTGCTATTGTGTCTGATTTCTTACATGTAATCAAGGGATCCATACCCCAGTCATGCCTTCTACGGCCAGTGTTTGTCCCACTGAACTGTCTCCTCAGATCATGTGTCCTTTTGTCGTTGTTGTTTTCTTTTTAATTATTTTTATTTCTTGTTCTCATCTTTGAAAATGTTGTCAAATTTTTAGTTGCCTGTCTTCATTTTCCCCCATTTTCTCACCCTATCAATTTTAGCATTTCAACAAGGCCTGAGGATTCAATTCTGAGCAGTGGCAAACAGTCACAAATAGAACATCATTTACTGTGTTTCTAAGTAAGGTATTCTTTCCTCCCTCTCTATTAAGAGAACTTTTATAGAAAGAGAAAAAAAATACAATTTCTAATTGCATACTAAATCTCTAAGGAACCAAAGTGCATTTCCAAAGTGATGTCTATTTCTAGGAGATGGGCAATATTAGAGGATGCCATGATTTTGTTTTTGTTTTGAGTGTTTTTCATTTGGTTTTATTTGGTTTTTCATCTGCATCTCAGCATTTTGCAGAGCATGACACATATGCAAGGGGTGAAGTTATGTGGTCCAAACTCATGGTAAAGGCTAACCCTAACCCTACGGGTCAACAAGCTACCACTTTCCAGCATAGAGACAAGAAACCATATAGTCAGATGGTGGCCTTCATACTCTAATGGTGCTCCACCAGGCTAAGTTCATTAAGATTCAGCACAAAAACTCTTCTTTTTTTTTACTTTACATTCATAAAGGAATTACTAGAGAGATAAACATTGTTTGGACTAGGTTAAAGGCTACACTAATATACATAATGTTACTTGTTAAGGTCAATGAACTAAATTGTACAAATGGTTCAAGCAGAAATCATGTAACTTAGAGAGGAAAGAATGCCTTTTGTATTTGATAAGTTGGATTCATAGTCATGCTTCTATGCAGGACTCAAATTGAAGATAAAGATATTTCTTCCCTCTTTTCACCCTACAGGTCACTTGCATATATGTTATGGCTTCCAGTTTATTGCTTTTATGGGATTTCTGAGTGTGTGAATGAGTGGCTCTCTGTTTCTTGTACCTTCTCTTGGGTTCTTTTCCTTGTGTTTTTTTTTTTTTTTTGTCCAAATATGATATGTTAGTTTCTGTTCTATCATAATGTTATTATTCCACAGAAATTTGTTCACTTTCTAGTGAGAGACAGGAAGTGGGTGGCTCTAGATGGGAGGTGAGGTGGGGAGGAACTGGGAGGAGTAGAGGGAGGGGATAGCATAACCAGGATATATATGTGAGGAAAAAAATCCATTTTCAATAAAAAGACAAAAAAAATAGAAAATAAAATAAGCCTACAACCTCCTAAGACCTGAGAGTCATCTGTCATCCACTTGTGCTCCATGAAAACCTCATGCATTCTAGACCGTAATTCATAGATATAATACTATGCCACAAATGAAGGATATATTGCTAATTGTTAGAAAGGGCATCATAGCCATGAGAATGCCTTGATTAATGTTCATCTTTAACAGTTTGTTTTCTTACTAGATGACAGTATGGTGAATCTCTCAGGAAGACCACTGAACTAGCCTTGGAACTTTCTGGCATTTGGAACTTCAATAAATACTTGATGATCACTGTCTCTGGCAAGAAAGAATCTTTCTTTTTTTTTTTTTTGCTTAAACATATATGGTGTCCTGCAGAGTGTCATAAAACCTTCTACTAAGTTAAGCTCTTAAAAGAGAATAAAATAAGAAGCTTTCCCTTTCTTCTCCCCAAGAATGAAAAGGGAGGCTTTGCTTTTTGTTTCTGATAAGATTTTCTTTCCAATTTAAACACCCAAAAGCACATTTGACAAGTATCTACCCAACTTTGTATTTCAACCAACATAGAATCTATTGTGTTTCTTTAGGGAGAATTAACTTTTAATACACCCTGAAAATCACCACTTAATTCTATTTCTTTCATAGCCCTCACAAAGTCTCTATCATTCTCAAAGGTTAAAGTGGGAAATAAAAATAAAAACAATTTACAATGTTTTGTAGGAGGTAAGCTTTGATTTTTTTCTCCTTACTCATCCCTAAAATCTTTCTCTTCCTCCTTTTCATCCCTCCAATTCCTGCCTTCAACAAATATTTGCTGAATCCTCAATTACTGTCAGGATCTGAGGATAAAAGTATGGATTTCATATCTATAGTCCCCAAGTGTTTCAAGAATAAGTGGCCTTCAATGTTAACAGTGACATCAGCTCCAAGAGACAGAGAGAACTCCTGGGTCATGAGGGAAGTCTTAAGGAAAAAAAAAAAAAAAAAAAGCAAGCTTCCATTTCAATCTTGCCAAATCAACTGCCGTACCTACAAGCAATGGTTAGGTATAACCTGTGTATCCTGTCAGAGATTTCCTAACCATAAACACATATGTAAAAATTCATACTCTCTTTAAAATTAAGTATTTGGGATGAGATCATGCTAATTTATACCACGGTGTCTTCTCATCTAGTAGCATTTCTTGGCTGTCATCCTGTATCCATGCATCCTAG
>CABHPP010140365.1:29303-40136 GCA_902168425.1 Peromyscus attwateri
ACACACACACACACACACACACACACACACACACACACACACACACACTCAGAAATCCCTGTGACTCTCAACTAGACTATTACATATCTACAGAATATTGAGGTCAGAAAGAATGAAATATAACAGATACATTACACTTAAGGAGCTCTTAAGAGCCCATAATCCCAAGTTCTACTAAAGTTTACTAAGGCATAGTCTCCAATGCTAGAGTCCCAAAATATGCATCCAGTGTCTTCACTTAATTCAGCTGCGGGTTAAGCTGGCATCATTTTGTGAGCAAGGATGGAGTCTTGCTTGAACATTTATCCCAAATGCCCTGCACAAGACTTAGCATGGTGCGCAGCACATGGTTGGGATTCAGTCTTTGCCCAATCCTCAGTTATAAGCTCCTGACTCCCACAGAAGTCTGTCTGGCATTCCTTGGAGCCTGAGATTATTAGACTGAAGTTTTAAATTCCATTGCTGTCAGCACTACTGAACTTGTTCCTTACCTATTTGGGTAAAAAGAAAAATATTTTTAAGAAAATCATTTTCCAAAGAATTTTAATCTCTTACATGTTCTAAAGTAGCAAAACAAGGTCTTATTGTTTTATGTTGAGTTGAATTGTAGCTCAGAAGCCACTTAAAAATACAGTAACAGCTTGCAAAGGGTACTCTGGTGCCTGCTGCTCACTACTCAAATTTGATTAATTGCATGTATTTGTGTTACGTTATATATTATGTGGCCTTCAAAGGAAAAGTTTTACTACTTGGTAGCCTAGGCATGGCTAACATTCTGTTAAAGATAATTTTTATAAGTCAATACATTTATACACTCATAATGTTAAAAATAAGCAAATTTCATATATATACTATATATAGTATAAATATATATTAATTTCTGCATTTTGGTCTATAACTATATATATATATATACATATATAACTATAGTATTTTTTGCATACACATGTGAGTATAATGATAGTTTAAAATTGATTTTGAACAGTGATTCTGAGGACTGTACTTGATGAGAATCCTGTTATAGAAGCTGTGAAAGCCCCATTTTTAAATTAATTGAAACTGCTTTTGAAAGAAATGCCTTCACACTGAACCAATAGCCTAACAGCACCATCTCACATCCAATGTCCATCCTTACATCAGGGTTCTAGTTTGTTTTCTGTTGCTCTGAAAAACACCATGACCAAAAGCAACTTAGAGATCACATTCCAGCATTGAGGGAAATCAGGCCAGGAGCTGAAGCACTTGGGGAAATGCTGATTACTGGTTTGCTCATTGGCTCAAGTCCAGCTAGCTTTCTAATACAGTCCCGATTTGCTGGCTTAAAGATGGTACAGTCCGAAGTAGGATGACTCCTCCCACACAAATTATCAATCAAAACAATCTCTCACAGACATGGCCTCAGATTAGTCTGAATGAGGTGATTCTTCAGTTGAAGTTCCCTCTTCCCAGCTAACTTTAGGTTGCATTGAGTTGACAATAAACACTAACCATGACAACTAAGGTACAATCATTGCACACAGACAGAAAAAAGTATGAAGAAATATAGCAATAATTACAGCGTTAATTTCCTACAACAAAGTATTTTCATGACTCTGCCAAGAGTCATGGGTGAAGTGAATTGGGTAAGGCAAGTGCTTAAAATTCATTTTGATAAAAGTTGCTGTACCTTGGCAAAGACATAATCACCAGAGCTCACTGTGCTCAGTGTCCTAGATCAGAACCTGGTTTCTTGCAAACATTGGCAAAGGATACAAGGGTATACTTCTATGTGTGAGAGCACATTACACAAAACTCTTAATAATCATAAAGTGGTGCTTTCAATGAACTAGTTGGTGTAATGGATTTCCCAACTTGAGAAAGGTTCTTTACTCTGTTTCTCTCACTTTTCCTAGCCCCATCTCAAACGACCTGCTTACACCACTCTCTACTACAAGGCTCCTTTTGTCACTGTATAAAACTGTATTTCCTTTCTTGTTCTCTGTGCATTCCACTGCATGCATTTCCTTCCTTCTTTCCAAGTCCTTCCTAAGCTAGAAATGGACAGCAGACTTATATATGCTAGGCAATTTCTCTACCACAAAGATACATGCCCAGCCCTCCATTTTCTACTAAAAGAGACAAAGGCTAAGAAACAATTTAAAAATTGGCACAGTTAACCAAATTAACAAGAAGAGCCAACATTAGGACCTAAATGAATACAGAGTTCCTTTCATTGCATATTCCTGGCTCAGCTACTAAGGTTGACAGCAATGTCTTCAGTCATGCATAAACCAGTGATGCAGTCAGGTTCTGCATCACCCTCTCCTGTCACCAGCTTGGACCCTCAGCACAGGACTTATTCACTGCCTACATCTGGACTCTCCAGCCATATTGGTCATTTATGCATGTATTGTGTGTCTAGCCCACGGCAAGGGCTAAAGATTAACTTCTGAGTGAATAAATAAGGTTTCTTCACCACCTGTAATATACTTTCTGCTTCTAAAGTATCATTATCTACTTCACAAGAGACAGACCTTCTTGTGGCATTTGGTACTTTTCTTCACATACTGTTTCCTTTGACCTATATGGAAAAGAAAATCTCCAATTAAAGAACCACAGGCACCTAAGGAGTGTGGAGAGTGGAGCAAATAATCTTCCCCGGGGAAGAACACACCAATGGGTGGTCTGATACCAAATGTTCAGTCCTGAGGACATGCTTGTGGGTTGCATTGCTCAGACTGAGCAGATTATGTTTGAGAATGTATGTGTATATACCTAAACATATACATATATGCCTGCAGCAGTAATATTAGAGAACCCTGGATTTGAAAGAGAGCAAGGTGGGGTGTATGAGAGGGTTCACAGGGCAGAGAGGGAAGGTGAGAAGTGTAATTATATTATAATCTCAAAAAAAAAGAAAGAAGGAAAACACTAACACTATTGGTGAGACCTTATTATTTTATTATCTTGGAGAGACTACAGCTAAATTAACAGCAGCTTATTTTAGAGTAAACAGTACTTCCTCTCCAGTCTCCAAGACGTAAAGTGTATTTATATGTTGCAAAGGTACACACTAACATACTAACTCCTCACACAGACACATATAAGCTCCTTTCATTTGATTATTTAATCTTTAATCAGTAGAAAACATA
The DNA here is from genome assembly GCA_902168425.1 of Peromyscus attwateri. Lineage (NCBI taxonomy): Eukaryota > Metazoa > Chordata > Mammalia > Rodentia > Cricetidae > Peromyscus > Peromyscus attwateri. The sequence continues at coordinate 32,435 of CABHPP010140365.1, forward strand.
TTCTTTCTTAAAATCTTATTATTAAACTAGTTAATAATGTCAGACCCAAAAGTATTTTCATATATTGTACCAAATGATGAAAGCAGTTTTCCATCTTAAAATAATAGCTATGATCATGGACTTTACAAGATACCATAAAAGTAGCAAAGTTAAGGAAGACTTGGGAGTAGTGATACTGACTTTAACCCCAGCGCTTGGAAGCAGAGGCAGGCAGATCTCTGAAAGTTCAAGGCTAGCCTGGTCTACAAAGTGAGTTCTAGGACAGCCAGGATTACACAGTGAGACCCCCTGTTCCAGTAATCTCTAAAATCATGAAAAGTAATTAATAACAAAGAAATAAATAAAATAGAAAGTAAGACTAACTTTTAGAACTTGGAAAGGTAACAAATTACAAAATGAAAAGAATTTAGAATCATTGGCTAAAATATCTGTTCTGACCAGAAATCATCATCTCTAGAGTGTTTTGCATACTTCACAAATGTACTATGTTTGTGAAACTTTGAATCAAGGGACATCAAAACATTCAGAAGTAACCTTCACAAAGGCCTGCATATAAACAAATTAGCAAAGTGCAATAAATGTGCAAACAACCGTTTAAGATAGGACAAATGAAAAATTCACAGAAATAAGCCATAAAGAACTGGGTCACCAAAAGTTAGTGACACTAACACCATAAAGTTTTGTAATATATGTTTCTATCATAGCAAATCAGATCTTTCTATTCATTGATAATGAATGAGTTGGGTTTTTTAACCAAAGAACGAAAAGGACAGTCTTATTTTACAAGATAAACTTTTTAAAAATGCATCATACCTTTTTCTTACTGTTGTTGTTTTCACAAAAAGTAGCTCTCATACATAAAGTTTAAACCTGGTCAGAAACAGAAGCAATTTTATTTCAAGGGACTGTGCAGCTTTTTCCAATAAAGATCCTTAATAGAATCCACCCGTGATCAATTCAGTCTCTGTCAGCTATTCAGCAGTTCAAGCGAAGGAAAGTCTAGTCCTTGAATTCATCTCACCCTAATTACCTCTCAGGCTTGGAAAGAGGAGTGTCAAAACAGGGAAAGCTCACCAAAGACGTCAACCAATCACTAAATGAATTCAAGAAAAAAAAAATATATGGGTCAAAAAAACACTTCTTATGTTAGGTGAAACCACATATACACACATACAAGAACCAAGGCTCCTGAAAGGGCAGAGGAATCTCTTGGTTAACCTGTTAATTAGACAGAACCTAGCCTATCCTAACACAAGACAGTCATGCAATGGTAAATGTTATCAACTTATATAATGCCTCTTTATGAGAATATAACACTGTATTGTTATCAAGGCATTCCTCACACATAAATCTTATTTGACCTCTCAACAACTCTGTTGAACTCTGCAAAGAGGAAATTAAGTCTCCAGGAGATTAAGTAATTCCTACAAGGTCAAATATAGGAAGGAGTACACTGACAAAAAATGCACATTGTACTTTTCTTTCCTCAAAAAAAGAGTCATTTCTCATGCTCTATCATAGTTGAGGAGCCAAATGCCTAACACCACAAAATTAATCAGCAGAGAAAAACTCGTAATCTTGTACAATAGTGGAAAGGAGATATTATTTATTTAAACTGTAAATATATCAAAGACTGCCATGAAGATTTTACAATTTAAAACAAAAATACCCAACTCTGAAATTTTTGGTGCATCTATAAAGAATGAAAATTTTGACCTATATTTGGAGATTTCTGCATCTACTTAATTAAGATTAAAAATGAATGTTCATTATTAACTGGGCAGAGCTAGATATCCCTTAGCTTCAAGATGTCACTTAAGCAGAAGCTGGACTATTAGGGAAGAAGGGAAAAAAATGAAATTTATGATAGAGTCTTTAAGGGCAATGTTTATCCAAACTATTCTCCTTAGTTCCCCTTTGTCCTACATGTAGTAAGTACTAGAAACCCTCCATGATTCCTTTGTCCAAGCATCTGTGTCCAAGTTTGGGAGCAAAATAGGATAGAAAACTATCACAAAGTTTGTCTTGACATTAGATTCTCATGAAAGTGACACCCACAACCAGCTGGGGCTAAGAGTGACACCAACATGTGAACCTATTTCAGGACTAATATGTATCTAATGCTTCCCACGTGGCCGTGTGACCTATGTGGACTCTGGCGAGCAGTGTATTCATGAACCCCAGTAGGAAACACTGCTCTTTCACTCCCCAAAAAGGGGCTCCCAGTGATCATTGGCATTTATGAACTTTAGGACCTGCTGTTTTTCAGTAGGCTTAAGTCCAAAACCCTTCAGATCCCTAAAAAGTTCGTATGGGGGATTCTTTTATCTTTATGAAAGCCTGGATAGAAAGAACTGAACTATGTAACAATATAACTGAAATGAACAATTGGACCTATAAACTTGGGTCAACAGAAGGCTTCTTCCAAGTTTCTTGCACATTCCTCTAAAATCACCATGAGAAGAAAATGAGAAGCATCAAGGAAAGAAAGGTAATGGTTTGCAGCTCCAAAGACTTACTTTGTTAATGCTTCCAAATATGGCTGAAGTCTTTAACCACTAAGCTGCCGGGGGGGTAAAAATGTATGTTCTTATTAAATATCAGCGCAGTAACTGACCAGTGTTTGAGAATGAGGTGAACGAGGCCTCTGACTTCCTCAATTATACCCAAGGATTTTCTGTGACCTTCCCTTACTGCAGTTTGGTAACAACGACACTGCTTTGTTCAGGGGACCCAGGACACACAAGGCATTGCACACTTCTGCAGAAACACATCCCCCATTAAATTAAGTTAGAGGTGGTATTTGAAAAATAAATAACGGAGTTCCAATTCACTGCAAATGGTACAGGAGGCCAGTAAGTAGGAAGCCTTCAAGAGAAGGACTTCTTTTAGAAAGATGTTTTACAGGACTTTTTCTGCGTCATTAACTCTCCTGGAATCCTGAATGTAACATGATGAATTTCCCTAAAAAGTAGCTACTGTTTAATTTTGAAGCACTTCAAAGAGCCACAGTAGAAAGAATCAAAGAAAACCAAAAAGACCAGTAGATGTGAAATTCACCAAAGAGTAGGGGAAAAAGGGGGAAAAGAAACATGAAGGTTCTAACAGATTTTGACCATGTACTCAAAATACCACTGATTATTTTGCTAATACAGTGTTTTACTGTTTCGTGCGACTGAAATAAGCCTCTGTATTCATCAGAACACAGGATATTTTTATAACAATATTTGTGTCATAGCCCTTAAAAAGAAACATACTTAGACCCTTGAAAAGAATCTGTCTGAAAATAGCCATTGAGGTGTATATATGTGGATATTTTATTATAAACTTGGAGGTTGCTTTTTATTAGAGAGAGTCACACATACTGACAGCACTACTCCTACCCTCGACATGGAGTTGTAGAGAAAAAATATGATTTCACAAAAGCAAATAGATGGGGGCAGGCACAATAAGAAAGAAAGCCCATGGGGATACTATAATAGTTGTTTAACTTCAATAATAACAATAATTGGTCTTTAAAAATGTCTTTTTAAAACCTGCCCAAGGGAAAAGAAAGAAAAAAACTCCTTAAAACTCCACATCCCAAATAACACTACATCAAAAACATGTGGAAAAATGTCAGATAATGATATCCACCCAAGTTAAGAAATGCAGGAAACTTTGGCTTCAATTAACATTTCAAATAATCAACTAAAATTCAGACTTCTACTTGAAAAGCCCCAGAAGATAAAGCTGGACTAGGAGTCAGGTTTTCGGAGTCCCTTTAAAAGCGCCATCTGTTTCTAAGTGTCCTTCTCATACTCCACCTCGTCCCTCATCTGCACCTAAGTTCACAGCGGAAGCCAAGATGAATTTAAAGACACATGCACACTGCTACTAAGAAGTATAGTTACCACATATATGTTCTGGGCTCGTCTCGAGTTTCCCTTGTTATGTAAGCACTTAGGGGCAATAAAATTTCACAGACATTCAGCAGCGCTGTGAGTCTCAACACAACAGTCGCCTTGAGTGTGCAATTCTTTCAGGTAGTGTACAATGCTGCGATTTAATTCACGTCGATTATGTTGTCAATGCTTTATGGAATAACCATTTAGTAGGACTCTGTTCCCTGATAACATTTTATTACTGTTATTAAATATCATTATCTATGCTGAACTCTGTATTTGAAAAATTAAATCAGAAGAAAAAATAAAATATGAAATATTTAGAAAGATCTATGGAGCTAGTAGTTCCCCAGACACACATCATCCGTCTGCAGATGCTGATGAGAAGAAAGAAAAACAATGAGTATTCACTTCTCACAGATAGAGGTCACTAATGGACTGAATTTGAATCAGTGTGGCAGAAACCACAAAGTTATTAAAGCAATCCTGTGTGTGTGTGTGTGTGTGTGTGTGTGTGTGTGTGTGTGTGATTGTGGTGGGGGGGGGAGAACTTGAATTAAAATTAAACATACCAAAAAATGATCCTCCAGAAAAGCATGAACCAAACTGAAACAAGGCTCATCACCTTCACCTTACTGGAATGTTCTAAGCAGACAGCAAAGTCTCCTCGCTGTTTCCTTTTATTTATTTATTTTGGACCTAAGGCACTGCTGATCACAGGAGCAGCCATTCTTCCTTGTGAAAGTAGAGAGAGCTGAAGAGTCAAACTAGACTAGATGCTGCCGCTGAGCCTCTACAGAATAAGACTTCTGGTGGTGGGCATACTTGAAACCACAGCTTCAAACAGGGAAACTTAATCGCTGCTTTAGGAAAGTTGTCTAAACCCTAAGTCAGTCTCTCCAGCAGGCCAGAATAAATGTAAAGGGAATCACAGGAGGTTCAAATGAGATCCAGCCGTTCAAACTCTGATGATCCTATCATCTCAAACCTTTCAAACAGGGAAAAAAAAAATGACTGCACAAGGGACCCCAGAGTAGGCCAGCATTGGCATAATTTATTTCCTTTAAAGCATCCCCTAGAATTTGTAAAACAGTAGTGAAACTATGTAAGTGTGAAGATATAGGTTTCAAAAAAAGAAGAAAGAAAAGAAAGGAATAATGTTTGAAATTACATCTTCCAACTTCCTCCAGTCACAGATACTTGCACCTTGATATGACAGCGTGGTTCTGTACTGTCAACAGTCATTAGTAAAGACCCTTAAAGGCTTTTACCTGAGCCTATTTTGATTTCTTCTCAGGCTTCTCTAAAAAACAGATGAAGGGAGAAAAGTTGTACACACTCAGGGGCAATAAAACGTGCAACTTTTCTTGGTGTGCATATTCCCTAAAGATTGATTCTCCTCTAATATGGTGGCCAGCCAAGCCACATGTATCTGGTAAATATCCTTGGTGATTTAGAAGACATTATCCAGTTCTAACATTTCAGATCCTGACCTAAAATTTTATATCCATACGGCAACAATCAAATACAGCACTGGACAAATGCCAACCTGGCATTCTATTTACCTCGGAATTTGGGGGAGATACTTCTTCGCTGATTTAATAAGGTCATACCAGGTAGGACTAGAGAGGATCCCGCTCTGATACGGAAGCCATCCTTCATATTAGTTTTGGGCTGGGGGAAGTTAGACATCATAAATTTAGCAATAATCCTGTAAGCGAGTGGACATGCTCTGAAGCTCACTAGAACGCTGTGTGATTTAGGTAGCCTCCCAGCTGAATGGGGAGCAATGGCTCCCATTTAGAAGAGGCTGTGAACAGCAGACACAGCATGCAAAGAAATCTGATAGGCACCTTGAGCTCCTGGAGGAGCATTTGCAGGGATTTTCGCCTTGCACTTACTTGATTAGTTTACTGTTAGCTTAACGGGAGATTCCCTCTATTAGAACTAATCACAAGCTCTCAGAGAGATGATTTTCATTCAGAGAATGTACTAGGAGTTTCCAGAAGAATTAATAGTGATCATCATAATAAAGACGATACCAGGGCCTCAAGAGCTGCTTCAAAACTCTGTAGTGCCTTAAGGGGTGGTGGTGTTGAATCTTTTCTGCCCTGGGAGTGAGCAGCAGCTATTTTTATTAGCTGAAGTGCATGGAACTGCTGTTCAGAATTGTGAGTGTCTTCTCTCTGGTACCCTAGTCTCCTTACACACATGAGGCCATTCCGAGTTCCCCCACATCACTGAGCATCAGGCTCAAGAAAGGGTGGGGGTAGGGAGACTCTGTGTAACATCACTAACCCCAGGCAGTGGAACATACATGCACATCCATATCCATACCTCTCTTTTTTTTCCCTACTACACACACACACACACACAGAGACAGAGAGAGAGAGAGAGAGAGAGAGAGAGAGAGAGCGCAAATTTACACCACCAATGGCTAACGTTTCATATTGCCCTTCAATAAAAAATGTGACTTTTATAGTTCGTATTTTATGACACCAGAAGGTGAATGAAATTAGGGAAGACTTCGAGGATGTCAAGCGGTGGGGAGATATCTCTCTCTCTGCTTTCAATATTCATACCCCTCTCCAAATCTAAGATTCAGAGAAAGCTACTAGAAGCAGGTGAGCAAAAGTAAGCTTTCTTTCTTTTTATAGGAGATAGGGCGAGAGAATGAGAGAATGGGGGGGGGGGTGAATGAAATCCATCTATCATTTCTCTGGATTCGGGCACACTTAAAAGTCCTTGGATACACATTCTAAATTTCCAAACTATACAGAATCAGACACCAGCAGGGGCCCAGGGTTTTCCTCCACTCGGGTGGGGGGGATCGACTCACATCCCGTTGCCTATCTGGCACGAAGAAACACCAAGAGACCTCCCACCCCCGCCGCCACACACTTCCATTCCCACCCCCAGCTAACATGACTATCGAACTGCCAGCGCTGGTATACCCATCCCTGGGACCTTGAATTTCCCCCCCCCCCCCCCCCCCCCGTCTTACTTTGAGTCAAACCTAGCTAACCCTGCTAAAGGCTTTCAAAGGATCCGAAGCCCAGAGCGGGAGGCACGGTTAAGGGTGCGCATTTACCTGCTAAGGTTTTCCAGGTCTCCCTTCAGCCCTGCTGGTAATCCCGCTCAGCGCAGCGCCCTCCCCCAGATCCAAACTTTTGCTGGGTCCTCCAGGTGGCGGCGGCGGCTGCTGCAACCCAGCTCTGTCTCTGGCTGCGTCGGAGCTCCGGGAAGCTGAGGCCAGAGCTTCAGAGTGGTGAGCGCCTCCCGGCAGCTTGCCGGCGCCCGAGCGCCCCGCTCGCCTTGCTCGCTGTCGCCTACGTCCCCTACGGAGCCGCGGCATCGTCTTCCCCGGTCCTCTGCCACCTCCGCCTCCAGGGGTCGGGCATGCCACTTTATCTAGGCTCGGGCCGCCGCAGCTCTGGTCGCCTCTCCTCTTCCGTCTCCCCCTCTCCGCCTCGAACCCCGAAAAAAGTAGGGCGATCTAGGAGGGCGGTGGAGTGCGTCCCGGTCGGGTCCGGGACTGCTGGGAGCCCGAGGACCGCGCGAGTCGGCGGGAGAACTGGGCGGGCGCTCGGTCGCAGCGAATGTGCGGACCACGCGCAGCAGGGCGTGCAGCTCGGGCTGCGCGGGGGCGGGCGCGGGGCTCACTCCAAGTGCAGCGTCTGCCGGGCGCGGGTCTGGAGGCAGCTCCAGCCACACTGCTGCCTTGATCGGACCCGGTCCGCTAATGTAGACTCCGAGGTCCCCACCCCCACCCCTCCTGACACCCCCGGGAGATGTTTACTGTAATGAATTCGCGGGAT
>CABHPP010140366.1:8841-32407 GCA_902168425.1 Peromyscus attwateri
GAGAGAGAGAGAGAGAGAGAGAGAGAGAGAGAGAGAGAGAGAGAAACAGAACTTGCACCTTACATCCCTATAGGGGATGTCTCTAGCAAATGCCTTCTCTCAAGGCTCATGGAACCCTTCAAACAAAGGGGTTGAGAAAGTATATGAGCTGAAGGAGTTAGAGCACACCAAGAAAACTGCTGATATGAACTCACAGAGACTTAGGGGTATGCACAAGAAGTGCATGTGTCTGAATCTGGCATTTTAGGACATTTTATAACTTTCAGTTTTATGTTTTTGTTGGATTCCTGAGTGTAGGAATGAGTGGGTCTCTGATTCTTATGTCTGCTCATTGTTTTTTTTTTCTCCTGTTCGTTTGTCTTCCCTAACCACAATATGTTAGGTTGATTTTATCTCATTTTATTTTGTTATTATGTCTTAGAAGCCTGTTTTTTTTTCTAATGAGAGTTAGAACGGAAGTGGATCCAGATGGGAGGGGAAGTAGGAAAACTGTTAAAAGTATAGGGAAGGGAATATATAAGGGATATATTATGTAACAAAAAATAATCTGTTTTCAATAAAAGAATTTTTTTCAAAAAAATGTTAACCTATTATTTTAAGATAATGCCTATCAAAGTTCTGCTGACAAAATACACACATAGAAAATAAACTAACACAATTTTTATGAAGTCACAAAGCACTTTAAATAGCAAAGGCAATCCTAAGGAGTTAAAACAAGCTGGAAAATCACAAAACTTGACATCAAATTATACTACAGAGCCAAAGTGAAAATGACAGCTTGGCATTGGCCTAAAACCAAACAGTCAAACCTGCAGAACAGAACGGAGAACCTGGACATAAACTACCAAAGCTATAGCAACCAAATTTATGAGAAAGATTGAAGTAATAATTTTATAAAATGTTTCAGCTAAAAAGATCTTCTATTTTCATAGATCAATAGCAGAATTTTGAAGGTATTTTAATAAGTGCTACAAATACTACTCAAATGAGTGTAGAAACAAACAAACATGGAAAGGCATATTCCAAATTCTTTGGATGTTCAGAATAACTCAACAGGTACTTCTGCAGAACAAGTGCAAGCAGTCTTTCAGAGAAGAAAAGGCTAAATAATTTTTCTGATGCTGGTGTATGAGGAAGTAGTGGATGGACCAGAGTGTCTAGAAGCACAAGTTTATGGCCAATCATGGTTTCAGTCTTCCTTGCAGTTAGAATGTTGGTCTATCAAGTTGTCTGTGAAATCACCAAGCAGTCAAGATGACCTGACAGGATGAAAACCCCCAAGAAGTGCAGTTTGATTGGTTTTATTATCTGGTTGGCTAGCTCATGTGCATGTCAGGTGGGTGATGGGAATAATCTAGTAGCTGTAACTCTCATGGTGGCTGCTAATTCAACCAGCTGACAAAACTTGCATATTCATTTTGGTTAAGCTTAAAAAGACAAGGTGCTACCTACTTAAGATTCTGTGTTGACCTTCTGAGGGTGATGTTATGTAGAAAACTGGATCTCCCACAGAAATATCATCATTCATTTACTTTAAAGAAGATTAAATTATTTTTCTTTCTAATCCATATCAAGGTAAGCCTGTAGACAATAGAGCAACGATTCATAAGAACAAAGGGTCCAAAAGATAGAAAACACAGAGAAGTGAAGGGAGTGATGTTCACCAGCCACCAACTTTGATTATACAAAAGAGCAATGCAGCCTCGTAAGATCGAAGAGAGACTATAAAATGCAAGAAAGGTAGACACCAAGACCAGAATCTTCTGGGTGGCTCTGGACTCAGGTGATGTTCTATTGTAACCATGAGAGCTGCGGATGTGTTGAACCCTTTTCTTGTGTCTGTACAGAATGACAATCATGGAGCCACTAGACAAGGCAATGCACACAGAAAATAAAACTTCAGGACACACCACCATTGCTGCATAGAGTGAGTCACTGATTTCATCACTCCCTACAGTAGAGCAGTATCCAAAATCTCGTTTTCCTGTCATATTTTTGCTACTAAGTTTGGTAAATGGGTACACAAATAAAATGAAATGTATTAACATGTAGAAGCCCCAGAGGAGGGAAATGGAACAGCCAATATAATTTTCGCTTTTGATTTTATAATCTCTCCAACATAATTCCCTGGGTCTGACAGTCATGGCCTGGAAGACACTCAAAAGACAAGTGGTGCCAATGGACACACTCTGGCCAACTGTTTGAATGTATATTAGGATCCTGCACCCCAAATCATTGAAGAATTGCATCAACCCAAATGCTGCCATTGTGTGGGGCACTCCTAAAGAGAGTATGGTCATGGTATTGGCTGTCATTAGGTGCAGGAGAATCAAATCTGTGGGCTTTAATGTGCATTCTCTATAGTAAAGGACTAGATAGGAGAACATAAGAGAAACATTTCCCAGAATTCCAATTGTAGTTTGTGATAAGAAAATAATTCTGATTGCCAGAATCCAGAAGTCCATTCTGTGATTCAGAACAATGTCCTTTAGTTTGTGTCCCAGCTAGTTCTCTTGTCAAAATGAATAAAAACAAATGCTTATAGCTTGTAGTAAAAAGAGGACACCTTTAAACCATGGAGCTTATGATTAACTTAAGCAGAAGGTCATTTAAAGTGAGGAATTCAAGACCAGCCTAGAGCATATAAAAAGATCTCATCCCAAAAGTTTTGATAGAAGTCATCACTTGCTGTGTATGTCACTATTAATTTGCTCAATACCTCAGAATGCACATATTACTGGAAGAAGAAACTTTAGTTTTCATAGAAAATCAAACATTCACAACAATATGATGTTGGCCTGTGAGAAACAAAGAAAAGTTAAAGCCCATATAAACAAACATTATTCCAGAAAATACTGATATTTGCTAATCATTATGTAAAAGAATACAAATTCAATAAAGCCCACATAATTTAAATATATTGATTGTTATTGTATAGCTTACCTAAATTAAAACAAAAGTAATGACAAATTTATAATACCACTTAGAATGTATCTATGGTCTTGTTACAGGGCAAAGATTCCTCCCTCTTTTCTAAGGTGGAGGCGTTTTTTTATTACACCCACACTGACCTTCCCTTTCATACCACCATCTCTTGGGAAAGTAGCCAACCCTTTTCTAAAAACTTGTGGTCATAATGTGCTGGTTACTGCATGTGTTTGGATTATGTTAAACTGCTAATTAGCTTTACTTCCCCCTGCCAATTGCTAATGAGCATATACATTTACTTAGTTCTTTGTCTTTTAAAGCTCATTGTAAAATGCATTTGAAGCAAGTATGTGAGAAGTGCTTCTCTTCAGGTAGTTGCTTATTGTTGACTCTCAATTTAAACTTTGATGTTCCTGAATGGTCTTTGGGTCTCAAACTTGCAATTGTCTTATTAAAAAAAATTAAGAACACAAAACATAGGAATGAGGGTTCAAGTGAAATCTTACATAAAAATGATTTAAGAGCTATCTATTATGAAAATTCACAGCACATAGACAACACATGCATATATGCATACCTGGTCAGGGATCTTAGAGAGGTGGGGACAACCTCTAATTTTATTAAATCTCAAAAAATGTATAACAGATCAAAAATAGACAAAATATTCCAGGAAAAGAGTCATAGATAAAGATAATATCTGATAAATGGTAGCTACTGGGGTAAAAGATTCATAATGATCTATTGAAACTGTGTCTGGGATAATCATGCACCTCTCCAAAATCTAGAGTAGAAATTAAAGGAAGGAAGGCAGTGGGGTTAGACAGCCCATCAGTGCAGTAGGAGGAAACTCTCAGGACACCATACACTGTTCCTATAAAAGAAGTCTGTTAAGCCTTCTCTAATCAGATAAGGTCCTCTGTAGAAGCAGGCAGTGCATCCCCAGGATGGGCACTGTTGCCTTTTCACACTCAACAATCATGCAGAGACAGCCAGCTAGAACTGGGAAAGAACCGACAGTGGAACTTGGGATCTAAAGTAGTTTAAGCAGAGTGGGAAAATGAGCTGAGACCTTAAGGAACTACCAGACATTTACAGTCTCCCCTTCCCCATTCACTGGCATTGTAGAACACCCTAGGAAATGGTTACAGAAGAAACGGAAGCTACTCTATTAGGTGATGTAATCCAGGTTCATAAAGACAGATATCACTGGGCCAAGTGTAATTTCAAATCTTCTAACTTTTAGAAAGGTGTGTTTATGTAAGAGTGAGTGTGTGTAGAGGCCAGGAAACTTGAAAGGAGCCCATTAGAGGGTCTCAGTGTGGGATGGGGAGGGTGAACAGTACATGTATTTTGGAAGGGAAAGAAGGAATAATGGGCACGGGACATTATAAGCCTGGAAGAGTGCTGCGGGCCTCAAGAATCTATCATAAGCACTCAGCTGGTTATGGCAAAGTCACTACCTGGAGGAATCAAGGATTTCCTCCAGAGGAAGCCAAATTCCAAGAAGCTTTTGGTGTTACTTGGCTTATTATATATCAGCAGTCTTCTGTTATGAAAGTCATGTGTGCCTTCATAGTTTTCCCAGTTGACTTTTCCCTAAGAAGGGCTAACAGTGTGGACTGATCACTCTCTGGACATACACATTCCAGATATTTGGAGAACAGCCTCAGGAAAGGCTTTCTCTGGAATGAGATATCTCCTTTAGCCACTTTCAAGGACTAGCAGTAATAACAGTCCACATGAAAGTCTCCTGGTTTAAGGTAAATTCCACAAAGAGACACCGCCAAGTCAGGTGGATGTTGAGTAATAGCTTTACACAATTTAGCTCGGACCCTCCTTTCTTACATCCTTACTAACTTTATAGACCTCTAACTCCTTACCTAACCACTTCCAGGAATATTTAGATAACCTGTGTGCTAACAGCTATGCTCAGCCAGAACCCCAGTTCAAACCTCCCTGTAATTATCATCATTGACAGCATCCAGCCAGGTCCATCCCCAGTTGGAGGGAAGTACCTTATCAGAGATACTTCTGTACTCTCTAAGAACAGACTTAAGCATCCAGGCTACCGTTTGAGAAGGCCTGGCAGATGTGCCAATTAAGCCTTACTTCCTCCTTTCCTAAACCTTACCTCTAGTTCCAGATCTCCCTTTAACTAGCACCAGAGGCATCTAGCTGTACACAGGTTGCCTAGCAACTGAGCACACTTTCCCCCACCCTGCAGAAAAAACAGCAGATAGCTTGGACAGATAGGAGCCACAGGAAAAAAGAAGACAGTTTTATTTTCTCCCATTGACCTAGCAGCTTATAGATTCTTAACATTTTCTACTAATCACGTTTAAGACTATAGTTGAGCACATAAGATTCCCTCTTCTTAGATATTACCCGAATTTAGCCTTTAGTTAATTCATTTCCCCATTAGTCACTTCCCTTTGGGGTTGCAAATGATAATTAACTGTTATTACCTCTCAGTGTGATTCTTATCACCCATCCGTTTGACCCTGGAAGCCTGGATTTATATACCAGGACTTCCAGGGCACAAGGGACAGAAAAGAGAAAAGAGTATGGAAGAACTAGACGGGTAAGAATTTTTGAGGAACAACTGAGATGGGGAAGAACTAGATTGAAGGGCTAGGAGAGAGTACTAGAGGAATGAGATGGAAGATGAGGAAGAGCCAGATGGGGAAGTACTAGCTGGGTAAGAACAAGCTGAAAAGGACCTAGAGGAGGCAGAATTAAGATGAGAGAATTAAGATAGAACTTAGATAAATGTAGAGAGAAATCAGGCAAGAAAGGAGCTAGGCACAAGAACAGAAGTAAAGCTGTGTATAAAGGATGTTATGCTAAAGGAATTAAAGCAAGGGGACTATAGAGCTTGGTGTGCTGAGATTCTATTTCCTGAAAATAGTCCTCGCCATTAGTAGTTCTCTCTCCTGAGCCCCTGGGATGTATAATATTAAGGCTGGTCCCTCTAATATTATACAAGAGAAGAGAACTGTGGAATGGTAGAAGGGGAGAATTTGGGGCCAATAAAAACAGGAAGTACTTTGCTTCTTCCTATTCTGTTGTGGTCTTCATTTATACTAGAGAGGCCCACAGAAATCCACAAAGATACCCCCACAATAGACTGCTGGCAATGGTCGAGAGACAGCCCAAACTGACCCACTCTGGTGATGGGATGGCCAAACACCCTAATTGTCATGCTAGAAACCCCATCCAATGACTAAGGGATTTGGAAGCAGAGATCCACGGCTAGGCCCTGGGTGGAGCTCCGGGAGTCCAATTATCGAGAAAGAGGAGGGTCTATATGAGCGAGAATTGTTGAGACCAAGGTTGGATAAAGCACAGGGACAAATAGCCAAATGAATGGAAACACATGAACTATGAACCAATGGCTGAGGGGCCCCCAACTGGATCAGGTTCTCTGAATAAGTGAGACAGTTGATTGGCTTGATCTGTTTGGGAGGCATCCAGACAGTGGGACCAGGTCCTGTGCTCATTGCATGAGTTGGCTGTTTGAAACCTGGGACTTATGCAGGGTCGCTTGGCTCGGCCTGGGAGGAGGGGACTGGCCCTGCCTGGACTGAGTCTGCCAGGTTGATCTTAGTCCTCGGGGGAGGCTTTGCCCTGGAGGAGGTGGGAATGGTGGGTGGGCTGGGGGGAAGGGGAGGGGGGAGAACAAGGGAATCCGTAGCTGATATGTAGAACTGAATGGTATTGTAAAATGAAATAAAATAAATTTAAAAAATTAAAAAATTAAAAAAAAGATGTATAAATGCAAAAAAAAACAAAAAACAACAACAACAAAAAAAAAAAACAGGAGGTAGTGCCAGGCGGTGGTGGTGGTACATACCTTTAATCCCAGCACTTGGGAGGCAGAGCTAAGAGGATCTCTGTGAGTTCGAGGCCAGCCTGGTCTACAGAGCGAGATCCAGGACAGGCTCCAAAACTACACAGAGAAACCCTGTCTTGAAAAAAAAAAATACACTGACTTCGAGCTGGGCGGTGGTGGGGCATGGCTGTAATCCGGTACTCAGGAGGCAGAGGCAGGTGGATCTCTGTGAGTTCAAGGCCAGCCTGGTCTACAGATCTTGTCCAGCACAGGCTCCATAGCTACAGAGAAACCCTGTCTCGAACCCCGCCCCCCCAAAAAAAGCCAGGAAGTAAGAAAATGCCTTAAGGAAACTTGCTACTTTTTAAACAAATAAAGCATAGAGAATAAAAAAAACCAAACCAAACATAATAATCATCAATTAAAAATAATGAAGAAAATATTAAAATTACTAAATTTCGTGTGCATTTGGATGAACTAGAGATCATATGTCATGGCAATGTCTGTGAATGTCCTGTGACAGAAGTTTGAAAATGGGTTACATCCGCTTAAGTTGAGCTAATGTAACTCTACACACCAGTATTCACACTCCTTTTTATTTTTACAATATTCTATTCATTTCTTAATTTTTTTTGAGAAATATATTATATGATTACAACTTAATTTGTGGTTCAAATATAAATAATATTTTTAGTCTATAGACAAATGTCTTTAGTTTTTGGAAACTATTATAATTTTACCATTTTTTCCTCCATCTCCTTCCAAGTAATAACACATAAACTTCCTCTCATATTCATGACCTCAGACATTTTCTTTCTTTTTACATTAATATGTGTGTTTGTGTATGTCTGTGTGCATGTTGTCTGTTTAATGTTAATTGTATTTGCCTGATTTCAGGGTTCACCCATTGGTACTGGATAACAAATTAGGGAATTCCTCCCTGGAGATTATTATTTTCTTCTATTCTCAGCAATCCATCCTTGCTGTAGGTCTCACCCTTCAGCAAAGAAAATTCTCTTTGAAAAAGGAAACCTTACAAAAAACACAACTGAACACCAACCAGCAAAGAATAATGCTGTGGTGCCGAGCACCAACTGATCTGTCTACTGTACAAGCCCTGCACTGCAGGCTCAAGGAACTTTGTGTTAGAGGAGGTAGAAAGCTTTAAAAAGCCAATGGAACAGATACCTGCTATGAAACTGCAACTACTGAAAATGTCAGGGAGGCTACACCCATGAAGTCTCCACATGGCTGCCTAAAAAAGGACACCAAATACACATGGTAACATAGAAAGGAAATCTATCTGGGCCCAAGTAATCATACTTTTAAGAATAACCACACATCCAGATTTATTTTTTACATCATCCAGTAATAATCATCAGAGTTTCAGCCCCCTGACCACCCAAAAATACCTAGTGGTAACCTATGATCAATTAATGAATACTCACAAAACAGACTTTTACATGGCAATTCTTGTCTGACTGGATTCTATAACATTGCTGCTGGTGGCTGACAGGTGGCTGTTATTGATCAGGTGGATGAGTATGCACTGAGGTCACCAAGGACAGACTAAGCAACAAAGACCATGACTAATGCTGGCACTGATGGTTCAACAGCATAAAGGAAGTGTATGGAGACTTTTCAGTGAAGGAGGACCACACCAGGGCTCATAGCACATTGAAAATAGGAAGTTATACGTCATTTGGCATCAAACATTCAAGAGAACCATTTGGTCCAGAATCATTTGTAGGTGGCCAAGCAACTCCAAGAAGAAGATCTAAAATCCCCGGACTCAGTGCCAAGAGTGCTACAAAGATAGTGAACAAAAAGATCTAGAAACTACAAATGAAATCAGGAGAAGCTGGTGGTTGAGGCTGAGGTAAGACATTCGGGAAAGGACAAATGAGGACACAGTGCATGTTTTACAAAAGGGGGGAGGGGAGGTTACAGGGAAAAGAACTTTTCAGAGTTTCTAGAGGCAGCAGTTACTATGAAGAGGATGGAGGAGTGGAACCAAGAGCGGTGAAAGAAGCTGTCTCTGCTCCATCATAGGTGACCCACAGGGATGAGGCTTTGTATGATGGTGAAACTGACCAGAAATTCAAGGAAAATTTTGTAAATTGCTCTATTTCTGATGACTGAAGAAAAGAAAGCTTATAAGAAGACCAAAGAGTGAGAAAAGTCATCTTTGGAAAAGGAAAACCTGACCCTGAATGCAAAAGAAGCTAAGTCAACACACTCAAAGACAAAAGATAGTGATGGGCACAGTATTTTAAGATAGGCAGGCATATGTAACACCACCAACTAAAACAATTGACCTTGAGGATCTGGATCACAACCATTTTACAAAGAAATATAGTGTGAATCATCATTTCAAAAAAAAACAGTGTCCTTTCATAAAGGATTCCATAACAAATACAAATTAAAATATCCACCTTGAAAATTATCTTGTTCTATCAAATATTACTGAATGATACAAAATGCTTTTCACACTGGTAGTTTGTCTTCATTCTGGCATTCTGGAGAGCTGCTCTCAAATGTTTTCTAATTAAAAACAATTTTAGATCATTTTTAAAAGAGAATTCCACATCCTTATGCTGATGAAGACAATAATACATTCCAAAAATCATATGGACTAAGACAAATGTCAAAATATACAATAGGTATTGATGGAGAACTCTATTTAGAAGAGCAGCTCTGCTGGCTTTATGACTTTTGTCATACCCATCAGATATGACTGTGCTAATGCATAAAAGCCAGTCTGTCAGGGACTTATTTATCTAATATTGACTCATAATTGCACATTTCCTGTTAAAGAGAGGAAGTAAGTTGCATTCCTCAATTTATCTGCTTCCAAAGATCTCATACTGATCGTTACAGATTCATTTTCAGTGACCCCATGAGCCAGATTAAGAGAGATGCCTTCCTTCCTAGTTGAGAAGACTCCACAATATAGACAGTTCAGATACTGGGTATTCACTGATTTTATAATTTTATGTATTGGGCAGTGATAAAGTCTCCATAATCAATCTTAGATCTTTTGGTTTCTATGGATTACAGGTTAGAATACATTGTTGTTTTTTACTGCTTCATCTATATTCCTTCCTCTTGCATCCTGAACATTAAAAGAAATGGCAGATTTTTTTATTGATTGAGTGTATAAATGCCCAATATCAGTAACAATTTATGAGTCACTACTTGCCTGTTAGTATGACACCTTCTTTGAGTTTTGTTATAACTGTCTAATGTGGACAGTAGCTTTAATTCAACTGTTAAGACTTGAAATTGGAAAGAGAAAGGGTACATGACTCTTTTAAATCTAAAAGCTGTTTTAGTCAGAGTACATACTGGAAGGTCTAGAACATGGCTAGTATGCGTAAACGTAGTGGCCTGAGTCCCTGATCATGAGAAAAAAGTTCAAACACACTGCAGTCTTTTATGTAATTTGTGTTCCCCACATGACATGTTTTTCATGATGATATTTTATTGAATGATTTTTGTGGTAAGAAGTCTTATTTGGGGATGCTAAACAGATGGCTCAGTCATACACAACACTTGATGGTATTGCAGTGGACCTGGGCTTGGATCCCAGCACACACATGCCTGCTCACAAATGACTCTATGTCCAGGTCCAGGGGATTCTCACAAGCATTCTTGGCCTTTGCATGTGCTGTAGTCTCACAGTGCACTTTTACATATACAGGCAAAATATTCATACACACAAAATAAAAGAAGATAAGTAAATAAATCTTTTTAAAAATGGGTTTTCATTTGGAAATAAATGTTTATTTCATAGACAAATGCCATCGCAACTAAGGCTTTGGGGACTTAAATAAAATGTACCATTCTAACAGTGATCTATGATGAGCTGTCCTAACACTAAGTTTGATTTCACAAGTATAAGATGTACCAGATGCTTATGATGCCTCTGGAAATCTGCATTGTTTTTAATGAGGGGTAAAGGCTAGAGTGGTAAGTAGAGATGAATTACTAACATCATTACTTTGTGTAAATGTGACATAAGATGCTAATGTGTGCTGAAATAAATACTAAAATGTTTCCTTTAAAACTGTATTACCTTACTACTTCTTATATTGATGAAACTATTATAATAAACTTTATAATACAGTCAAATAGAAAAGATTCATGTGAGATGATAAGGAATCTGAAGAATGTGAGAATTTAAATATTGGCCTATCTGAAACAAAAACAAGCTAAGTGTGGATACAAGCAGAGCTGATGGGTAGAGTCCTGGCCTGCCATGGCACATGGCCCTTGTATGTTCCAGTATTAGCAAGGATAAAACAGTGAGGGAAGGCATGTCAGCACTTTGTGATTAACATTAGAGTATGATTCAACCAGGGGAGATAACCAAAGACAAATTTATTCCTGGCTGTCATTTCCAATACTCATACTATTGTCATATAACTCAAAATTTCCCTTCACTATAACCTTCCCAAGTTCAAGTGTGAGGTTTCAAGCCTGTCACTGTATGACTGGTCATTCTAAAAAGACTCTGTTACTGACTCTATGACTTATAAATACAGTGTTGCATAAGAATACCGTTTATTCCAGAAACAGATTCACATGCTATATCTTCCAAGGCTGTGTGATTTTTACATTTCCATTGAAATGTTTACTATTGACATAAAACAATGCTAAGTTCAACTATAATAATCCTACTCAAAGAAAGTCTACACAATATGTAGAGAATGACAAATTATCACATTGGCCTATGACCACAATTCTTCAGCACTCTCACAGATGGATTGCATTACCCTGGTGGTACCCAAAGTCACCCTCAGTCAGAGATACATATTACAGTAAGTACCAACAGGGACTGGAACAAGGGTAGCTGTGCCTATTTTTTGGTTTAGACATGGAATTATTCTTCTGCAACTATGTCTATTCCACAGATCTATTTCTGCCCTAGATTCCCATTGCCAGACATGAGCACATACTTGAGCTTCTCTCCTTTGCTAGATCTGCTGCACAGACTGAATTTCAAAGTACTCAACTGGCTTTGGGCCACTGCAGGGTGGTGGGTTCATTTGGCAGATCCTGACTCTTAATAAGCAGTGCTGTGTGAGAGTCACCTCAAGTCTGAAGTAGAGATCTGTGACTCTGTGACCTCACCTCCCTATAGGACTACAATTTTCATTTCACCTACAGTAGGAATGACAGACTGGCTTTGGGAGACCAAATCATTTTGGGAGGCAAACCATTTTCCAGTTGGTAATTAACAAAGGCACTTAAGACTTTTTGTGAATATCTCCAATGGGGCAAGGTGTTTTGAAGGGCATTGAGTTTTCATCATCTCTGAGGGTTGACTGGTGTCCTACGGAAGGTGTTAGAGAGTTTGAGGTCAGATTCATGGCAAAGTTACAGAAGTCTCTATGTCCCATTGGACCCAGGTTTCTCTGACTTCTTCCAACACAGTCAACTTTATTGCTTTTTAAATTTTTAGAATATTTACTACTTAAGGTTTCCTTAAGTGTTAATATACATGCGTTGTGTTTCAGTCAACCCCACTCCACATTATCTCCTTTCTAAAACTTGCCCCCACCCCACTATTCCCTCTAAATATCATGTATTGGTTCAAAAAACAAAACGAACAAACAAAGGGAAAAACACTGAGAATACTTAATGAAGTTAGTATGTGCTTAGTGTATGGGCATCTTTGAAAGCATTTGTAGACTCTCAAAAGTCAAATCCTTGCTGAAATGTGACACTTTCTTTCCTGAGGCCTTCTGTTTCCAATACCTCTTCAGCTAGGTGTGAGACTTCATGACCACCTCCACTCAGCTTGGATTTTGTCTAACTTGATCTTGTGCAGGTTTTCTGCACTCTGTCCTAACACGCGAATTCACATGTGTAAGTGCTCTGTTCTTTCTGAACAAACCCTGTTTCCTTGGAATCATCTACCACTGCTGGTTCTGACACTCTTTCTGCCTCTTCTTCCATGATGATCCCTGAGTATGAGGGGAAAAGGTGTGGTATGGATGTGTCAGTTTTAGCTTGGATCTACAGAGTCGCTTATTCTTAGCATCTTGAATTATTGTAGGCCTGTGTGTTAATCATCACTGACTGAAAAAAAGAAACTTTTCTGATGAGGATTGAGGGAGAGAGTAAATCTCTAAGTATAAAAACAGGAGCTTATTGGACAGTTTATTAATGCATTCATTTAGTAAAATTATAATATTAAGTTCTTCCCTAGAGTCTATATAACTCTCTAGCCACATATTCTTAATGGTCCTTTCATGGGTTCCATCTTGTGATGTGGGTCTTCAATTCAATCAAGTGGTTGGTTAATCCTATGATGTTCATGACACAATTGCACCAAGCTTGTTGTTGTTTCAGCTCTCGGAGTTCATATTTGGGTACTATTGATGATTGCTTCCATCTCTATGAAATCTATTCAGTAGGTTTAAAGCTGCCATCTTGACTTCTCCATGTTCTATGACTCAAGTATATGGTACCTTCTGCAATAGGGTCTTACCTCCTATGGACAATAGACTACTAAACATTATAGGCTATTGACAATCTTCTTGGTTATCTTCAATTGATTTCTTATCTTTCAAGTCCTTACACTGATCCAGTTTAGAGTATTCAACAGAGGAAATAGTTCTGGGGAGACTATCCAATGAAGTAGGAATAAAAGGAAAAGCATGAAGTGACAATGAGCAGTGCAGATCATTAGAACACTTAAGACAATGAAATACAAATGTATTGTATAGTGATGGTATGAAAATATAATGGGAAAAATAAAAAAATATGGACCATGTTGGGAAACAAACTTTTTAAATCATTAAATATATCTTTTTTACTTTTGAAATGTAAATGTAATTATATTATTTCCCCTTCCAGTTTCCTCCCCCAACTCCTTGCTGTGGACACCCTCAATCTTCCTCAAATTATCAGTCTGACTTTATTTAATTGTTGCTACAAGGCACACATGGGCACACATACACACACTCACATATGTGCATACATACATATGTGTTACCAAATGCATAAAAACAACCTGCTTAATGCATACATTCTGAATTTTTTCCTAGTTCTGTTTTGTAACATTTCTTATTTTACATTGCTAATAAAGTAGGTTTTTTGGCTGTTACCCCCATAGTTTGATAGTTGTTGTTCAACTCTCTTCAATAATTTGCCATAGATAGAAGCTAATGGTAGCCTTATGTCTGTCACAGTGTTTCAGAATCAAAGGAAGTCAGTGCAGATACAGATGCCCTTGATCCCTTGGTCCTTCCTCATACTCTTTCAGCAACTGTCTTGTGCAACCAAGGCAATTTCAATTTTGCCTTCATTTTATTTTGAAGTTTTGGAAATTGGTGCCCGAATCTTGAGTACACTGTGAAAGAACTAAATGCTATGCCACAGCATGGGTTGTTCTTTTCAAAATTCATTTGTTTATTTTCTTAAAAATTTATTTATATATTTATTTATTGTTTGTCTATTTATTTTCAGCACAGCCACTGATTCCTCTCCCTCTTCTCTTCCCAGTCCCTCTGCACAATCTCCTATCTTCCCACTCACTATGATTCAAAATCCTATGTGATAAAGCCTTAGTCACCAGCCTGCAGTGCTGTACTTGGAGGTACTGGGAACTTCTGAAGGTACAGACTATTAGCGGGAACTTGGGCCATTTAGGACAGACATTTGAAGAACATATTAGAATCCTGGCCATTCTCCCTTTTTTGTACTCCTCACTTTGTTTCCTAGGAGACATGAGGAATACATGTTTTTTCTTCCCTCACCATTTACTATTTTGCCTGAGGCACAGAAATTAATGAAGGCAAATTCCTGTCTATTGGACATTTTAATACATATATTAAAACTTAAAAAAGGTGTCCAATTTACTTCATTTTTTAATTTTGGTTTTTTGAGACAAGATTTCTCTGTGTAGCTTTTGGATTCTGTCCTAAAACTTACTGTGTAGACCAACCTGGCCTCGAACTCACAGAGATCCACCTACCTCTGCCACCAGAGTGCTGGGATCCTTTACTTCTAACAGCACACATAGATTTTTAATTAACTGAACAAGTTTTCTGACCTCTGTCCACATATTTAATTTATTTAGTTCAATGTTAAGTTCAAAGCACTAGAGTTGAACAGAAGATTGATTTAAAAACATGTGTAGATAACATACACTAACATAATACATATAAAAATTTAATAATGATGGACTAGAGATAAAGGCACTTGCTGTAAAGCTTGAATACTTGGAATGACTACCAAGACTCACTTGGTGGAAGCAGAGAATCAACTCTTGCTAGTTTTCCTATGACATGCACACATACAACATGAATTTCTCCCCCATGTACATAAGATAGATAAAGAAAAACATATCAAAATGTAATAAATAATATGTTATTATCCCTACTATGCGCAAATATTATATACTACCTTGCAGCACAAACATCTCTATATATTCATTTCCTAAAGAATATCAAGAGCATGGCTTATGAAAGACAGAGCTTAGGGATACCATAATGGATATCTAATCCTCCTAACTTGCATGTAATTTCAACACTAATAAATAGAATTACATCTCATTATTTGATTTTTAAACATGTCACATACTTTCAAATATTCTAAAGGTTCAAATATGTCGATGGTATCATTTTCTTTAATCTACTTCATGCTCTATCTTTATTAGTTACAATTATCATTTATTTCTGAACAACAGACTCAAATTGAAGACAAGAACTACTTGGATCCAATGTGCTTTCATCTTGAAAAAAAATCACCATTTTTGGTCTTTTTTAATACATTTGAACTAAAGTAATTTTGTCACTTCCTCTCTTTGCTTCCCTGCTCCAGACTCTTTCAAGTTTCCTTTCTTCAACTCCTTCCCTGCCCTGCCATTCAAAAATTGATACTTCTTCCCAAATTACTAATGTTACATGTATATACCTATATGTGTATACATACACAAATATATAAATACATCTTCCTAAGTCTATTTTTGTTTTTCTGTGTATATGATTCCAGAACTGACCACTTTCTATTAGACAGTCAGTTATAGAGCTAGTCTCTGGGGAGAGGCAAGCTCTCCCACCTTCTGTAGTTACCAGTAGGTTGCAGCTCCTTGTCCATGGATGTGGCTGCAAAAGATCTTCTCTCTTCCACATTTATGTCTATTGATATTGGCATTGTTCAGAACAGCCATTTTGGGGAGACCCAGCCTCATAGCAGTCTTTCTGGTGTTCTGGCTCTTCCAAACTTTCTGTTCCATTTTCTGTGATGCTCCCTGAGTCTTACATGCAGGACCTGTGATGTAGACATACCCGCTGGAACTGGGCTTTCCACAATTTGTTGATCTCTACATTGTGTACAGTTGTGATTTTTCTGTGATGGTCCTGTTTGAGGAAAGGAGAAGCTTATTTGATGAGGAATGTCACTTATATTTATCTGTGGGTCTGAAGATAAGACATAGTAAGGGATTATGGTAGACTAACAAAATGCCAGTTGTAGTGTGACAATTTTTTCCTGGGGAGATATGCCTATGGGAAACCATGGTTCCCAGTATGATGAAAATGGGCTGAACCTCTCAACCTGTAAGCCTATCCGATGTAATTTTTTTTTTCTTTTTTAGGAGTTCCACTGGCCATGGGGTCTCTTCACAGCAGTAGAAACCCTGCATAAGGAAACTCCCTGAAGAATGGATGTTTTCAATCACTGAGGAAACTGTTACACTACGGGAGATGTAGATTCTCTTTCAAGATTCATGCCTCAGTAGCCCAGGGGTTCTACAGCACATATCTAATAATGCTGCCAGGAGAGTTTCAGTGAGTGTGATCCAAATAATAACTTGTCTGGAAGTCAATACTGCTAATACCATTTTTGAGAGGAATGGTATCCTGGCTGTAGCCTTTGAGGACAAAGATGCTATGATCATTAAAAGAGTAACTGTGCTGGAATGCATTCAGAATTCTTGTCAACCCAATTCAGACTGAGCTGGTCATCAATATAATCTTCTGTGAATGACCCTTGAAGGCCAGATTCTGTACTGTGCCTAGAATACAGAAGGCTTTGGACTGCAGGACTTTAAAAGGAACTAAGTTGTAAACATTATAGCTGGGATAGAAAGATATCATGGCGTTTGGGAACCAAGGAATACCACAAAGTCACTCCATACAAAGTGAAGCTCACCCAAGAGATTTATTTGAAGGGGAAAAGACAGGAAGGTTGCTGCCTCTGTTCAGGCAAGAAATAGCAGAGAATTGATCAGAAGGCAGGGTTCATGCAGAATTTGGGGGCAAGCAAAGTTTTTCCAGATGAGGATTGTTGGGATTTCATGTCCAGACCTTGTGCTCTTTACTTAGTATAGTGGGATCTGGATCTAACCTTTAGGGCAGTGAGAGTGTCCTCTGAGTGCAACATGGTAGTTGGAGGTTCTCAGGGGAGGGACCAGGAGACTTGTGTGCCTCTAGTGGCTTATATATGTTGTCAGCATTGTCTTTTCTTTCCTAGCAGAAACCAAATCCTAATACTCTTGTGAGGCATGAGGCATCAACTCTAGTGAAACTGGTATTAGAAGACCTGTATCTTTGAGAACTGTGTTCTTTCTCTCATTTATTATTATTATTATTATTATTATTATTATTATTATTATCAAACTGAGTTCTAAACTGACCCACATACCTTTAGATGCTTCTTCAAGCATGACTCTCTCCAAGATGCACTTCAACACTCACATATCAGGTCACCACATCTTTATTTTCTTTGTTTCACACAAGGCATCTCTACAACCCACAGATGCAAGGTTTTCTATAACCCATTTGACAATGCTCCCTTCTCTCAGTATGGAATCCCATGATGTCATAAAGGCAGCATTCTGAAACCATATGCAAACATCTCCATAGTAGACAGACACCTTGGAAGTCTCCCTGATTACACAAGTCTTCACTAGCCACCACACTCCAGGAAGAATCACTGATATGGTGTGACTTCAGGAAACTGAAGAGAGATAGCATGTTTCTGGCATTCTCAAATTTATCTCAAAGCCCCAGTTACCAAGATAATTAAAACTCAGTGATAGCCATGTGCTTAACTTCTTGTAGCACCCATGAGATGATCCAGTGCTCTTCATGAAATCTGTGTCATTATCGTGTATTTTGAGATTTTATCTCAGAAAACCAGTTCTGCACCTTCTGACTGGCACTACTATTGACCATTTTTAGTAGCAATTGGGGACTTGCACAGTTCACAGACTCCTCTGCAGATAATCTTCAGTCCCCATACAGATTCTGTCAGGGAATTTGTAGAGGAAATTATAATTTCCCACTAAGGAGGTGAGATCATTCCATCACAAACATATATCAGAGGCTCCATTCCACATCTGCATATAGCAATTCAGCAAGCAATGCCTGGATATCATGCATTCAAAGGTAGGTATTTGGTGGGGCTGGCAGTGTGATAAATTTTAATCTGATATTTCTAAATATATATCAGATTATATAACTGGTTCATGGAAATTACGAAATTTATCTTCCATTATTCATTCTGGCCTCTGTGTTTTGTTTGTTATAGATTTGGAATCTTCAGAATTGAAGTTAGAGAGTTTATTCAAGTTTGGTGTGTGTGTGTGTGTGTGTGTGTGTGTGTGTGTGTGTGTGAAGTGAGTTTTCACACTTTTGTTTAGCTTTAAAAATCTCCCTCACCAGCTTCCACTAATGATCTGAACAAACATCTGCAGGTCCTTCATGACTTTGGTGTAAATTTGTGAAATCTGTTATTGTCTGTCTACTATGAACAGAACATATACCTGATTGCAAAAAAAAATCACAGGCTGTACACATTTTTCACAATTGTTCAAATTGATTCATAAATGTACCCATCAGGAAAGCCAGAATCACAGGCATAACACCAATTCCAAAATCATACAATAACTGTACAAGAAATATGATGGTGCCCTGAGTACTCAACTTCCATGGTTATACTTTGCATATACGCTTCTGTTGCAGAGGTTTCATTTGGTTCAAGCAGGTGCAAGAAGCTGTAAGTCTGTGTGGCTTAGAATATAGTAATATAAATCTGTGACTTAGAATATAGAATTGTGAACAAGAAAACACAAGAAAAAGAAGAGTGATGAAGGCACAGCTAGATAGAGGTGTTGGGAAGAGAGAGATTAGATAGACATCTTTTAGAAAATCCCTGTTGTTTTACCAATTTGTTCCCTGCACAGGGTCAGAACAGCAACTTCCTTATCTTCCTTGTTATATCCCTGCCAAAATTTTTATCATTTATCCAAAACTAAAGATGCCCTCATCACTCTATCCACAATAAGGTTTCATAGCTTAGACATGGATGGAGTCATGATACAGAAGATGAGCTCTTACATGCTATGCATTCACCTGTGTATGAGTGGAAGTGGCCGGTATGTGTTCCTGCTTTTGTTTTCTTCTTCTTCTTCTTCTTCTTCTTCTTCTTCTTCTTCTTCTTCTTCTTCTTCTTCTTCTTCTTCTTCTTCTTCTTCTCCTTCTCCTCCTTCTCCTCCTCCTCCTCCTCCTCCTCCTTCTCCTTCTTCTTCTTCTATTTGGTTTTGTTTTTTGAAACAGGGTTCCACTGTGTGGCTTTCCTGCCTGTTCTGGAACTCACTCTGTAGACCACACTGGCCTCAAACTCAAAAAATTTGCCTCCCGAGTGCTGGGATTAAAGGCATGCTCCACCTCCACCCAGCCCTTTTCTTCTTAAACTTTATGGGAGGCAGAGATAGGCTGATCTCTGTGAGTTCAAAGCCAGCCTGGTCTACAGAGCAAGCTCTAGGACAGGCACCAAAACTACACAGAGAAACCCTGTCTCAAAACAACAACAACAACAAAACAAAACAAAACCTTTAAGGTGAATATATGTGCCTGAAGGATCCTGCTACTGTATTTCTAAAATTTATGTTGCTTTAAAAGAAAGATAACATTTATGTATAGGTCAAGAAAGGTCATTCATTTCTCCATGATAAATAGGAAAAAGACTTCTATAAAACACAAATTGTTAATGGTTGTTTGATGGAAGTAATGTTGTGGTGAAAATGAGAGAATCCAAGGAGGGATTTTGACAAGTCAGTACTAGAATTAACCATTTATGTTGGTTTGTAACCAAATTTGGACAGCATGCTTCTATTTTCTTTCTACTATGGATGTTACTCTTACATCTTCTGGAAATTTTTCAGAAAATAAAAACATTATTTAAACACAAGATCTCACTTGTTCAGGAGGTTCCCATGCTGTGTGAGGCCCAGGGCACTGATGTCACACATCCCCTGCTCTCTCTAGATTCCTGTGATCAGTAGAAATCCTGACACTTACTGTGAATTTCTGCCCTGAATTATGAGCAGAATGTGTATGACTCCAGGTCTGTCTTCCAGAACAGACTTTATAACAAACTTTGAAATTCCTCTCAAGATCCAGCTGTCTTTACTCATCTTCATTTCAGAATTTGCCTCACCCATGTCCCATACTCTTCCCCTTCTTCTCATTTTCTTCTGGCTTTGTTTCTGTCACTTGACTTCACTTTCCTCTGCATCTTCAATTGTCTTTTCAATACTCTGTGACCCTTCAGAGTGATAAAAGGCACATCACACAGCCTGAAAAGTCTATAATAAAAGAGGAATGTGAACATGTATATGAATGCTCTGACATAATATGCCAGTTCTTCTGGGGTAACTTCATCTCTCAATTTCATGATCTGGAGCTTTTCCAATTTCTTAATTATGGAAAAAGTTTTAACAATAATTTGGTTAAGTTCCACCTTTTTTATCTTCATATTCAGCACCATTTTGGGAAGGGATGAAGTTTAGATGTTACTTTCTCTGTACTTGATGTAGATCTGCCAATACTTTCTATTTCTTTTTTTCTTTTCTTTTTTTTTTGGTTTTTTGAGACAGGGTTTCTCTGTGTAGCTTTGCGCCTTTCCTGGAACTCACTTGGTAGTCCAGGCTGGCCTCGAACTCACAGAAATCCACCTGGCTCTGCCTCCCGAGTGCTGGGATTAAAGGCGTGTGCCACCACCGCCCGGTAATACTTTCTATTTCTATTCTACTTCACTGAAGATAAATATCAGATGTTACCTTAAAATAGTTGAAACTATATTCACAAAGAGTACTTATTATTCTTTGAGTTATTTAGGCTCCTATTCTTACATTCTCCTTTAGATTATTCTCAAAAGTTTTCTTCACCAAATTCATGAATAGTATACTATAAATTACTAACTGTTGTAGTTGCAAGTATGTCTGTGGGCAATGTTTTACTGTTTTTTGTTGCTTTTTTGTATAACTGTGGGTCTGAAATTATTGGAATTATATCTTCTAAGGTCACATACATTAAATTTGTAAGACTTGATTACTCTAGTATTTTATTTACATTTTAAAATTGTTCAGTTTCATCTGATGTGATCAAAGATTCTAGGAGGACTGTATGAATATTTATGCATTCAAATCATACATTATACTATTATATGAAGCTTATATTTCTACCCTTCCAACCAGTAAATAAATAAAACCTTGCCCTTATATTTACAGCTACAAACTTTAACGTAAGAAGGAAGTGTTTGGTGCACAGGTCCTGAATCTTGCCCTTGCCACTCAGCATATCTCCTAAGTAGTAACACCTATGTCTGGGCAAAAAGATTCCCTCTCTTTTGAAAGCATTCCTTCAGCTGTGGACCTCAGTGCTCTGTGCTAGTTAACCCTAACTATACATATTGAGGGAACCTAAAATATCCATCTTCATTAAGTTGAATTTGTACATACAAGAAATATTCTATGACTATTTAAAGTAAGAACACAAAGGAAAGAATAAATACTGAGGGAGATATGATGGTCAAGTGTTATTGGTTTAACTCATTCATTCTTCTGACTCTATTAAAATCAGTATCCTCTTGGTGATGATAAAATCTATTTGGTGAGTTTGAATATTGGGCTTACACTCCTCATACAACCTGTCATTGGCATCATGGGAAATTCCTCCTTCCTCCTGTATATCTTCCCTCTGCTCACTGAACATCACATGAAACCTATAGATCTAGTTCTCAGTCAACTACTTCTGACCAACTTAATGGTATTTTTTTGTCTAAAGCTACAATGCAGAAAATGTTAACATTGGTATGGAAATGTTTCCTGAATGATGTAAGTTGCAAACTTCTCTTCTATTGGTGTAGAGTTGCCACTTTGGTGTCCTTTAGCACTGTCTGTCTCTCAATGACTTCCAGGCTATTAAGCTCAAACTCAGGATGTGTAGGTGGATTGAGCTCAACATTCAGTCACTAGAGTTCATGGGCTAATGCTATCACTTGACTTGGTTCCTACATCTCCTGATGAATTCATTTCTTCCATTTCTAGTGAATGATCCATTGAATGAGAAAAATACCAGTGTAGAAAGTAATGCCAGGTATTACTCCTGAACAATACCAACTGCATGTGCCTTTTTGTGTAATCTCTTGTTTTTTTTTTGTTTTGTTTTGTTTTGTTTTTCCAGATATGCTGAGTTTGATTTTTATGACCTGGGCCAGCATATTGGTGATCATTGTGCTTCACAAATACAAACAGAGAGTCCAGCACATTCGGAGCCATGGCTTCTCCTCTAGTGGTTCCCATGAAGACAGACCACATGCAAAATCCTGATCCTGGTGTGCTTCTTACAGCCTTCGATTCTATCTACATTACTTTGACCCATTGGATGATTCTTGGTTAAAAAAAAAAAAACATGACCAGTATGACCAGTGTGTAGTGAACAGTTCTGTCCTTCTGGCATCTTGTTTTCTAGCATTCAGACCCCATGTACTCATCCTCAGTGACACCAGAGTGAGATGAGAAAGGAGAGTTGTTGGAAACTGACCCAGGCCTGTGTGAATTAGATCTATTGTGCTTTGAATTTCTGCTAGGAGGCTTGCAAAGTTAGGACGGCCTTGGCCTAACTAAGAAGTATACTTTTAGATATAGCCTTGAACAGTAATCAGCCAACTGCAAAGCCTTGTACCAAAGAAACCTCACCTCCCCCCGATCACTCTGACTTCTCCTGAAAATTTTCCACTCCCCTCTCTCAGTTCCCCCTCCCTGCTTAAGCTTTGTATAAAAGTATTAACAGTTCACTTAATAAACGGAGCCTTGACACAACTCAGATTGACTCAGTGTCTCATTTGTGCTCGGCTCCCTTCCCTTCTCCCCCCATGGCTTTTTCAGGTGTTTCCCGGCTCAAGACCCACGAATAACCTGACCTGCTGGACAGGCAAGTGGTGCCCGAACGTGGGGGCTCGAGACACGGCGATTCACAGGACGACAGACAAAAAGAAAAGAAGGTCCGGTCGGACATATATATTCTGGTAGCGGCCCCCGGACAGCATCACTCGTGCGACTCGGGCACTGTGAGGTAAGACTTGTCGTCTATCAGCCATGGGAAAAGTAATGTCTAAGGAGGCTCTCTTCATTAGAGAGATAAAGAATAATTTAAGAGAGAGGGGAGTAAGAGTTAAAAAGAAAGATTTGTTAAAATTCTTTTGTTTTGTGGAGGAAAAATGTCCCTGGCTAGTTATCAATGGCCCAGGCATTCACCCTCTGACTTGGAATAAAGTTGGAAAAGATATTAATAATATGCTCAGAGAAGGGGAAAATATCCTCAATGCATTTTTTAGTTATTATGGAGTAATAAGAGATCTTTTAAAAGATTGAGAAAAAGATGGTAAAGTGTCTCATTTACTAGTACTCACAGAGGATTTGTTAGATGAGATATCTTATCCAGAAGAGAAAAAGGGTGAAATAGCTTCAAATAAGGCAGGTCAAAAAAATGAGAAAGTTAACAC
>CABHPP010140369.1:8861-19217 GCA_902168425.1 Peromyscus attwateri
ATATCTCTTTTCTACACCCAGACTCTTTCCTTGTCTTTTAAGGATACTCCTCCCCACTGGCCATCTGAGTTTCAGTTCTGCACACAGTCATGTGCCAGTTATTATTAATAGTAATAAATCCTGCCTGATTCTTCTTGAGGCCCAGCTGGACCCAAAGTCCGGCAAGGATCCCAATGGGCCTTTATGGAAGGCCTATTTTTTTCCTTCACTGTGCTGACCTTGGAAGGCTGCTGTAGCATCCCCCACCCAGACATCACCAAGTTGTCAAAGAAGATCTTGTCCCCATTGGTCCTGGCTGGATCCCATTGGTCCCCATTGGTATTACCCCTATTGACCATTTTAGTACAGCTTTCCCAGCAGAAGCTCCACTCACCCAAAACCCTGCTGGATAGGGGCTTGAAATCAGAACAATCTAGAATCCTCCTTAGGTGCCTCTCAAAAAGACACTGACTGCAGAAATTTGTATCAGACGCAGCTCTTTGGAGTTACCCTGGTATTACTGCTGCCAATTTGAGCATGACTGTGTGTTCTAGGCCTGAGCAGTTTGGGTCCTGCTCAGGCTCTGCATATGGTGTAAGAGCTGGACTGCAAAGGGTGTCCAATGCAGGCTATCTGTTTTTCACACTGTAGTCCAGGCTAACACTCATAGTTGAGTACAAGGTCCATGAACAATCCTGGGGCAGGACCCTGTCTCATCTGCTCAATACCATTCCTTTCCTCTGCATAGCTGGTGAACAGTGAGCCCTGGCTTCCAAGCCTCACAGTGTTGGTAACACTTCATCAGAGATCCAGTCGGATGTTTAACATGTGGAAGAATGCAGATTCCCAAATTTAGTGTTTGGGGCCTATCACGCCCACAGAGAATGACATTTTATGTCATATAAAGATATATTCTCTCCAATTTATAAGACCTGCATGCAGTCTTCAGCATGTAGGAAAAATCTTGGCACATAATTGGGACTCAATGGGTAGTTGAATGAATGAATCCAGCACTGGCCATGAAAGCACCCTTGTGCCTTTCCCCCTTCTGCTGTCTTTCCTTCACCTTCCAAGTGAGTTCCTTATCATGAGAAGCAGCTTGAACAGGCTGTTAGAAACCAAGATGGCCAGCTTGTATTAGAACCAGGCACTGTTCCTTCAAGGGTAGTTGTCTTAGTTATGGTTTCTATTGCTGCCATATACTTCCAGATCATAGTTCATCATTGGAGGAAGTCAGGACAGGAACTCAAGCAGGGCAGGAGCCTGGAGGCAGGAGTTGATGCAGAGGCCATGGAGGGGTGCTACTTACTGGTTTGCTCACCGTGGCTTGCTTGGCCTGCTTTCTTATAGAACCCAGGACCGACCACAAGCCCAGGGATGGCACCACCTACAATGGTCTAGGCCCTCACCTATCAATAATTAATTAAGAAAATGCCGTACAGGCTTGCCTGCAGCCTGATCTTATGTAGGCATTTTCTTAATTGAGGTTCCCTCCCCTCAGGTGACTTCAGCTTGTGTCAACTTGACATAAAACTATCCTGCATAGTAGTGTTCATTATTTTTCCTCTCTAGACCTCAAAAGAGATATAAAGGGGCTGGAGAGTTGACTTGGTGACTTAAGAGCACTGGCTGCTTTTCCAGAGTCCCTGGGTTCAATTCCTAGAACCCTCATGGCCGCTTACAACCCTCTATAACTGCAATTCCAGGAGATCTGATGCCCTCTTCTGGCCTCTATGGGAACTGCACACATGTGGTGCACAGACATCCATGCAGGCAAAACACCCACACATACAATAAAATGACAAAGAAAACAGGAATAATAAAAGTACCTTGTGGTGGTGGTATTGTGTTCCCCAAAATATTGTGTACCTTAATAAACTTATCTGGGGTCAGAGACGGAATAGCCACAATATTAAATATAAGGATAGGCAGTGGTAGCACACGCCTTTAATCCTAGCATTCCAGAGACAGAAATTCCTCTGGATCTCTGTGAGTTCAAGGCCACATTGGAAACCGCCAGGCATGGTGACACACGCCTTTAATCCCAGAAAGCAAGCCTTCAATCCCAGGGAGTGGCGGTAGAAAGCAGAAAGGTATATAAGGCGTAAGGACCAGAAACTCGAGGCATTTGCCCTGGAGAGGCATTTGCCCTGGAGAGGCATTTGCCCTGGAGAGGCATTTGCCCTGGAGAGGCATTTGCCCTAGTTAAGCATTTGGCCTGGTTAAGCATTCAGGCTTCTAGCAGCAGTTCAGCTGAGAGTCATTCGGATATGAGGACATAGAGGCTTCCAGTCTGAGGAAGCAAGACCAGCTGAGGATCCGGTGAGTTGAGATAGCTGTGGCCTGTTCTGTCTCTCTGATCCTCCAGTGTTCACCCCAATAACTGGCCCCGTGTTTGATTTTATTAATAAGACCATCTAAGATTCATGCTACAGTACCTGCCTTTTAAGATTTTTGTGAAGATTATTCACACTGACACACTAACACATAATGACCACCGTGTGATACACATAACCTGATTCTCACATTATTACAAGACTTGTTCCTCAGCAACACTACACACATTATATTCTTCTAATTCATTCTTCTAATTCAGCCTTCCAATACAGCTTCTGGGATGTGAAAGGCGTGAAGGACGCTTTAACTGTCTTCTGCTTGTGGCTTTGCCATTTGCTTTTCATTACAGCGAGAGGGCGAACCTTCTTATCATTGTTCTGTGTTAAGGCCCTGTGAGCTTCATCAGATGTGTGTGTGTGTGTGTGTGTGTGTGTGTGTGTGTAAAGAAACGAGACTGCATCTCACACTTAGTTTGTCATCTTTTTCAGCAGCTCACATCTTCTTTTTCTTTACAACTCGTCATTCGCTCTCTGCCCCTTACTCTCTTCCCACCTCAGGCTGTTTTCCATTTGTCTGTCTCACAGAGCTGGGGCCTCAGCCTTAACTGGTTCTTGTTACTGGTGATGTTAGTATCTCCACAAGACTCCCAGTGTGCTGGTATTCACTCCTTGGCTTCAAGCAGCCTTCTACCCTCGACCTTCCTATCTGCCAGCCTGCTTAGGAGATGCCCTTCCTGAGTACTCCTTTTGGGATTTAGCCTGGACAGCTTCTGCCTGCCTGGCTGGCCTATGGAATAGACATTCTCAATATGGTCAGCCTCCCTCTAGGCCAATGTCCAGGCTGAGTTCCTCCCCTCAGATTAGAGTGTTGACCCTGGGAGCTGTTCTCTGGATCCTGGACCTCTCCCCCAGAGATGTCTGGGGATTTTTAGGATGTTTTCCTTCTCTTAATTACAGACATCAGCCAAGGTCACAGAATGCTGTCATGGGACTTTTATGTTTGCTTTGCCATCCTCAAGTTTCTTAACCTACAATGACCGTGTTTTGTAAGTTGTGTGTTGGGATATAATATTCAACAAAAGTTTTGGCTCTTTCTGAGTGTGATGGTTTATCTCAGCACTCAGGAACTTGGAGACTGAAAGTTCAAGGCTGGCCTGAGCTATAGCACAAGATCCAGGAGTATGTATCTCTACAAAAGCAGAAGGAGGTAGAGGGAGAAGGAGGAGGTCCTGTTTTTGTTTTTAACAAGATTATTTGTTTTAATTGTCTGTGCATGGATATTTTGTCTGCATGTATATCATTGCATCCTGTGCATGCAGATCTTATGGCCAGAAGAGGAAGGCAGATCCCCTAGCACTGGAGTTACAGGTGGTTGTGAGCTGTAACCACACATTACATGTGGGTGCTGGGAATCAAACCCAGGTGCTCCCGAAGAGCAGCCATAGCTCTTAACCTCTGTGCCACCTCTCCAACCCCAAAGTCCTGATTCATAAGTCCTTATCCTTAAACATCAGTGTTTCTTTTATTAGGTCACCTGAAGCCTGGTCCTATTTCTAGCTTATATAACAAACTTGATTTTCAAGAATTTGAGTGAGATCCAGCTATGCTAATAGAGGTTTAGACATTTCAATACGTAGAGCCAGCAGGTAATGAACTCTTCCTGGGCATTCCAGATGATTAACCCTGATTTTCACACCTGTCAATTTTTCTAATATTCTTCCTCAATTTTTTTTCATATGCTTACCCAATCAAATATATCCCAAAGATGCATTCACTATGATCTGGAGTCTTGACGTCTTTGACTATCAACTAGAAGATGTAGTACTGTTGCATACTGAAGAACACATTGCTAGTGATATACAAACACGTTATTTAAGGACAAGAAACTTTAGTGTGTCTGAAATTCCTGTCCCAAATGCCTCCCCAGCCCATTTCACCTGGACATTTGTTCTCAACACTGGTTGGACAGCATTTGAACATTTCCTTTAAAGTAGTCATGTCCAGCTCCTACTCCAGAGGATTCTGATTTATTTGGCCAGAAATTGGACCAGATTTCACATTGTTAGATAAACTGACTGGCTGGCTGACAGACTGATTGATTGACAGACTGACACACATCTGTGGTTGAGAACTGGGCGTGGGGATGGCTGCCATTCCATAGCCCCTTCAGGTCAGCAAAGAAGAGACATCATCTCATTAGAAACCCATTAATGATTGTCATCTGTCCCCAAACTTCCTATCTCAGCATTCACAGCATTCATGATCTGCTTCAAATTATATTTCTACCTTCCTCTCCTATTGATTCCTAGTACACTCTTAACACAGCCTTATTCTTTTATCTCTGGCTCTGATTGCGCTGTTCTCTGCAGCTGCCTTTCTCTTCTCTTCTCCTACTCTTGGCCTACTTTAAATGCTGCCATGGCTAGAGTATGATTTAATTATTTAATGTAGTTGGACTTTCTTGTCTGACTTTCTTTGGGACCACTAGCTCCCCAATAATGACACAGAGACTTCTTATCAATTATGAAAGCTTTGCCTTTAGCTTAGGCTTGTTCCCAACTAGCTCTCATAATTTAAATTAACCTGTTTCTATTAATCTACATTCTGCCACATGGCTTTTTACCTCTCCCTCATAATGTACATCTAGCTTCCTCCGTGTCTCACTGACATCTCTTACAGCTCCAGATTCTCACCCTCAGTTCCTCTCTCTGCCTGGAAGTCCCACCTAACTTCTCCTGCCTAGCTATTGGACATTCAGCTTTTTATTAAATCAATCATAGCAATACATCTTCACAGTGTACAAAAAGATTATCCCACAATTATTTAATTATGCCAACTCAAGGGTCTGTATGTTATAAAGGCTTGGTCTCTAGTGTACAGAATTGGGCGAGTGTGTGTTGAAACATGAGAAGTTGCTGTGGGATGTCCTGTATGTTGTGAATATATGCTGCTATGATTGATTGATAAATAAAACGCTGATTGGCCAGTAACCAGGCAGGAAGTATAGGATAGGCGGGACAAACAGAGAAGAGAGGATGGGAGGTGGAAGTTGGGGGAGACGCCAGCCTGCCATTCAGGGAGCAACATGTAAAGGCAACAGGTAAAGCTACAGAACACATGGCGACATATAGATTAACAGAAATGGACTGAGTTAAGTGTAAGAGCTAGTCAATAGTAGGCCTGAGCTAATGGCCCAGCAGTTTAATTAATGTAAGTTTCTGAGTGATTATTTTATAAGTGGTTGCAGGGTCCGCGGTGCTGGGCAGGACTGGAGAAAACTCCAGCTACAGGAAGTCCTTAGGTGCTGGGGACATGTCCTTGGAAGGGACTGTAGGACCCTGCCTGTCCTTTCTCTTACTGTGTCAGTTTCAGATGTGACGGTTTTGCTCTTCTGTGCCCTCCCACCATGATATGTTGCTATCAAGAGATCACATGAATGGGGCTACCTAATCTTGGTCTTGAAGCTTCAGAAACTGCAAGCTGCATGATTCTTTTTTTATATGTAAAACTAGTTGCCTCTGGCATTTTATTGTAGTACTGCAAAGCTGACTAATGCAAATGCTATAAGATGTTTTAAAGCCCAGTTGCTCATAAAACATTCCACCACCATCTCAGATGAATGAGACATTTCCCTTCCCTCCCTTTACACAGCTCTCCACTTTCCACCCTGTGAAATCTTATTAGTGTCTCCTATTGGAGTCTCCACCCATTCATCTATCAGAGGCTTGATGGAGAGTAGATGGCATTAGCAAACACCCTGCACCTACCTTATGTCCTTTTGAGAGTGGATAGAAAAATAAAAACCCTCAACATTTTTCCTCGTAGTGAAAGAGGCTGTGTTTAGTAGTCCTTCCTACTGGATGAATTCAAAGAGTTTAGAAGCTCACATTGTAATTTACAGATGTCACAGTGAAGCAGCATCCAGCTTATCTCAGCCATGCCTGGTCTGTGACATGCCAGTAGACAAATAGCTCTAGGGCTATTCCCCATCAAGGCTCCTAAGTGCCTTGACCCTCCGCCATCATAAACAAGCACAGTGCGGGCTGGAGAGCACTCCCGCTGACTCTGAGAAGTTGCTTTTGGCCAAAAATTATTAGGTTTTGTACAAGCTGTTGGAAATAGTGTTTCTAAGGAATTCACGTGTGAGGTGTCAGTAGTGCCCATTTTGATGGGGAGAAGCAGAGATGGATATTCTTCTGCTCCAGGGAGGGAGTTCTTATGCAGGGATGTGGCAGCTGGGGAAACCAGAGGATAGAGTGTGCGGTCAGTAAAATCTGCTGGAACGCCCGATTTCCCTGTTTTATGTCCTTGGGGGATTCTGAGGCTAAGAATGAGATAATAAAATAATCAAGCAGTGTAATGCCAGAGACCCATAGAGTAATGAATGAATCCTATGTTCTATAGGAAAGGGCTGTTAAAGATTATTTATCCGATCAGCAAGCTTTTGAGTGCCCATTGGGAGCTATGTTAGTAAGTGGAGGACGCATTACAGAGGGTACATGTGTGTGGAATTCATAGACACAGGTCCTGTCCTTGGTGGCAGTCATAGACCAATGGGACTAAACAAGTGTCTATAATTTATGGGAGAGATTAGAAGGAACTGTGTATAATCACAGACTGTCATCACAAGTAACAAAAATGGCTATTTAAGTAGAGCAGAAAGGAACTTGTTTGAAGGGAATCAGTCAGCTCCCAACACCACTATGCTCTCCAGAGGGCTATATTTGAGTGGGAATAACAAGATGCAAGATCTTACTAGAAGAACTACTTATATGACCTTTCCAATGGAGATTGGTTACTCCACTGCTGGACCTGTTCATTCAGTAGCTATGAGGCTACTCCATGTAGGGGGACCTTAAAACAAGGACACCAGCTGAGGACTGTTCAGTAATCCACAAGGTAATACAGGGAGCAGGAGAATTGTGTGTGAACAGGAAGGAATGAGTAAAATACCATGAATGGATTTAATTGGCAGTGCTGGATGAGTCCTTGGATGCCAGGAACGAGTCAAGGAAAGTGACCCTCAGATTTCTAGTTTGGGAAGGTGGTACTAAGATTTGGAACAAATTCAAGAAGAACCTCATATTTAGGATAGGAAAGAACACCATATCTTCTAAGCTGCTCGGGAAAGATCCAAGTGGGGATCTCTAGCAGGTGTTTGATGTTATGATCTATAGTCACTCTGCTCCAGTTAGCCTGCAGGGCGTTTCTCGAAACATCTGCCTCCTCTATGCCCGGGTCTGGCAGAGCCCGTGTGAGAAGAGACACATCCTTCCTCGCCGCCAGGATAAAAGGGAGTTTTGGCCCAACCTTTGAGTACTCATCGGGATAATGAGGAGCTGGGAGAAAAGCACAGACTATGGTGCTGAAACAGACTAATAAGGAACTTGGTGATTTGTCCTGAGATCCTCCAGCACAATTCTACAAGTCCAACTGGAGATGATATGTTTCATTGACAAGCCACTATTATGGGACCCAATGACAGCCCATATCAATGTGGTATATTCTTTTTGACAATTCATTTTCCTACAGATGACCACTTCAACCACCTAAGGTTGCACTTACAACTACTATTTATCATCCAGATATTAACAACAATGGCAACATTTGTCTTGATATTCTAAGATCACAGTGGTCTCCTGCCTTAGCATTTCTAAAGTTCTTTTATCCACTTGTTCACTGCTATGAACACCCAGATGACCCCCTAGTGCGAGAGATTGCACAGATCTTTAAAACAGCAGAGAGAAGCACAGTAGAATATCTTGGGAATGAACTCAGAAGTACGCCATGTGATGCTACCCCAAAGTCAGATCCTGCATTGTGGCTGGAATAAACTTTAAATTACTGTTCCTTTTTTGATTTCCTTATCCAGCTGCTCTCCAATCAGACCTCATCTTTTCTTAATTTTATTTTTTGTTTACCTCCTTCCATTCAGTCACATGCTCATCAGAGAAGACTTAAGTTTTTTGGACAATAACTGCTTTAAGGAACTGTAAAATAGTTACCAGAGAACAATAGCTCAAGATTCAGAATTTAATTTTAAAAAACTGGAGCATGTGTATTATACAGCCAATGTCTTCACTCTAACTTGGTTATGGTACTAAACTCATTACTCTAACATGCTGAAGAAACCATAGGAGGGAGAGGAAGATGGAAGGATACTCAGCCTTCACATCAAAGGAAGCAGCATCATTCTAGTAGCATCCATTCTTGTTTAAGCCCTCCACTGTCAGAGATTTGAGGTTACATGATATGCTTATAACTGATGTGACTGGAAGATTGGTATTAAATTATAGCATCAGCAGAACACAAAAGGTGATGTATTTGATGCTTGTCAATAAAGGAATGACCTGCTCTTATTCTACAGAGAATGGAAATGGGGAGTCAAACACCCTTTGTATCCAAAAATAAGGTCTCAAAAGATTTTTTAATTTTCATTTGAATTATTAGGAGACTTGGAGCTATTAATCTATCTTCTAATACTGTCTAATATAGCACTGAATAAATAACGCAAGTTGTCAATGGACGGGTGATCAACTAATAGCTCTCCCAGTAAATGATTTATTTCTCTTCAATAAATTTGCAGAAACCAATGGTGGTGGGGGTGGGGAAGAATGTGAAAGTCATTTGCAGTCTGGAACAGACAGTGGCTGCAGAGTCTCCAAGCATACAAAAAAATAGCCAAACTCTTGGTCACAAATGACAGGACATCATCTTCACCTAGGAAGACTGGATTAGATGATAACAACAGGGGGCCAAGATGCTGAAGGATGCTGAGGGATGCTGAGGGCACAAACAGACCATATTAAATGGAACCTACTCCTGTTTGGTGCAAAATTCTAAGCAAAGAGATTTGAATATTAGAGAAGAGTTTCAGTTGTTGTGTTTTGTTTAGGAAGTGGAGACCAGAGCTTACATATAGATCAGGGGGGAAGGACCTAGCGAAGAAAGAGGATTCAGAAGAGTTCAAATCAAAAGGATGCCAGAGGATGATTTGGGTCTAAGGGAAGTTTAGTGACAGAACATATTCTGATTCCCAGTGGGAAGTGGAAAAGGAACCCCGTGCCATAGTCACATGGTAGTTGGGGTCTGTGACGTACAGCTACCAGCACTGAATGATGCCTGCCAAGCACAGGTATTGCCCATTATCGGCTGACCTTTCCAACCATCTTGAAGGTAATGTGACCAATTAGTAATTTTACAGAAATTAAAATAAAGCCAACACAGAGTGTTGCCAGTCCCAAGCCCTACTGGCTACAAAGGCTTGAGCTTCTGTGGGTTCCGGACCATCTCCCCTACACTTGCAGAGATCAGCACCAGGGAAGGCAGACTGACAGACTTCATGCCATTCTAGAGATCATGAAGAACCTCGAAAAAATATTGGTGAGGCTACACATCCTAACTCTCCCTGTAGTTTCTCAGTTATAGCTAAAATGTATCCCATGCAGTCACAAGCCCTTGGGAAGGAAGCATCAGTAGAGGCAGGAAAATATGCTTTATTTTTCCCTAACAAATGAGAGTTTGCTCTTAGAGCCATTTGGAGGATTCACTTCTGAGGCCTCAGCATAATCTTGGAAGAAAACTCTGGGGAACTTCATGGCCTGACCTATCATACTTTGGCAGTTTTACGGGATGCTCCTGAACTCCAGCTTCATCTCATCTTACTGCGGAGGAATTGAAAGTACACTCAGCTCAGCGTGCTTGCAAGCTGGCTGTCCCACCAGACACACAGGCCAGTGCTTATTTTGTTCCTCACAGAATGGCTGTGCTGCTGTGCACCAGGGTGATCTATAACTTAGCAAGATGCTTAGAGAAATTTCCATGCCTTATTTGAAAATGTTCTGCCTCGCTGCCAAGGAGAGCTGAAGTGTTGTTTGGGGCTGTGTTTATGGTGAGATGACTTTAATATGCTGCGCTTCCCAAGAAGCTGCCCCGTGTGCTTGCCAGCATCTTAGGACTGAGTCTAGCTAATTCACAATTACAACTCAGGAGCTTTTCTTCCCTTAGTCTCTAGGGCATTCTATTTCTGTAACTTTGTAAA
>CABHPP010140370.1:0-31058 GCA_902168425.1 Peromyscus attwateri
GCAAAATGCTCTCTCACAACTCAGCAGCAGCCATTAAACCTCTGCCTCCACCTGCAAGGCTCTCCTCCCACAGAGTCACACTGGGTCAGGCTGCAGTGGACTGCAGAGGACAGAGCACTCCACACGTGAGCCTGGAAGTCATATCTCAGAGCCTGGCCAGCTGACTTTTCTGGTCTTCTGTCTCCAGTGCAGCTCCCCCCAAAGCCCCTCTCTCTGGGACAGAGTGAAATTCATGAGAGCCCCAAGGATCTTGGCTTTGAATGTGTTGGTCCCCTTCTATCTCTCTTACTGTTGCAGCTTGATTGTGTGAGATGGCAGGAAGCAGGTGCCAAGAGAAATGTCACCGTAACTCCCATCTCACCTCAGCTATACTAGTATATGATCATATTTACCCATTGCAGCCAGGAAAATCTTTCTTAATCATAATTATGATTGAATTGCACCTCTACCGTACTGTGATACCAGCTCCCCACTTTAGACTTCCAGTCTCCCATGATGCCTTTCAGGACACTCATCATCACCTCACAGCAGCACTCAAGACAGTCTTCTTGCCCCTCTCACTTCAGGCCTTGGAGTGTTCCCTCCAGATGTCTGTGCTGTCCTCTCTCCACTGCCTCCTCTTGTTCTTCCTAGTCCAGCTCCATCCTTCAAGATGCGCTGCCCAGACCCCTACCATCCAGCTTGTCTTTCTTGGGTGCTCCCCCCTCAAGCATCCACAGGTCATGCTCACACATCAGAACAGTTATCACACGGATCCATAAGCAACTACTTTGTGATCAGTCTCCACAACCAGATTCCCCCAAGAGTCATGTCTTCGTCCCTGCCTTCCAACACACCTAGCCCATGAGGTGTTGGCACAGGAAGCCCAATGAATGGTCCTACTACAAACTGAGCATCACTGCTCTGCGTTCTCAGGTCCCATCTCTCCTCAAACATTAGGTCATCAATGGCCTTTGTAGAAATTATCTTTTTTTCTATATTTGTCAAACCAAAGCTTCCAATATTTTCATTTCTCCACCCCAGGGAGAAGTTGGTATCTGGTCCCGCTGCTTCATTAGAGTGGCATATCAGCACCTCTCTGTCCTCACTCCCTCAATTATTCTTCCAGAGACCCAGAAGCATCTCTTCACCATCCTATCATCCTGTGGAGGACCTAGAACCATCATAGGGTTGGCTTGGTGCACCCAGCCCTAATCCGACTCATTGGAATGCTCTGCGGTGGCTATCACAGCAAGAAGGGCCACAGGACAACTCATTCCCCTTAACAATCCCGCATAGATCAATTGCTGAGTACAGCCAGGTCTCTCAGGAAGGGCTTTTTATTTCCTATTGGCACCAGCTCTTGGAATAATGGATTGCTGAAGTTTGCCACACTTCGAATGTGTTTTAAACATTCCTCTTCCAAGCACCAGGGTCCAGAAGGTAATTAGCATCTTACAACTAGCAGACATGTGTGAAGTGTGGTCCTGCACCAAACTCCCCTCCCCCCCCCCCCCCCCCCCCCCCCCACCCCGCTCATATTTCTAGGATTCAAGATCCTCCTCCATAAAAACCAAAGGACATGAAAGGTTTCATTTAACCAAAGAGTCACAGCACCAAAATGACCCAATGGAAACCTTCAGACTTCTCAGCAAGGGACAGCATTGGCTCACAGAGGGCCAGTGATGGCTACCTTGCTGGGACACTATTGTCAAGGCAGTTAGTCTCTGTAAGTAAAACATGACAGAGGTTGGTCCAGATGTCCTGTTACCGAAGTCTTGACTGGTCCAAACAAGAAGACAGGAATACCCCCA
Source organism: Peromyscus attwateri (assembly GCA_902168425.1). NCBI lineage: Eukaryota > Metazoa > Chordata > Mammalia > Rodentia > Cricetidae > Peromyscus > Peromyscus attwateri. Next base: position 1,794 of record CABHPP010140370.1, read on the forward strand.
TAAATACACACAATTGTTGCATGTCAATTAAAAGCCAACTGTATTTTAGAAAGAAAACTGCAATGCCCAAGAGCTAGTCAGCAAAACCAAAACCACCATCGTATTCAACCACAGGGAACTTCATAAAGGGGATGTGCCACACCCAATTAGGAAAACCTGAAACACCAAAACAAGGATAGTGATGCAATCCCAAATTAACAGCAGCAGGAAGCCAGGCTCCCCCTCACTGCTGCAGGACATTAGGTGATGAATGACCAACACCCAGAAACCTGAGCCTTCAGTCTGAGTGACATTCTCCAGCAAGAAGTAAGATGGAGGAAGGAGGGGCTGTCTAGAATGACCTGAAGCAGCTATGGAGGTGCAGCATCCTGCCCAGAAAGTGCTCTCTTGCCCCAAAGCAGAGAGAGAAGGGGAGTTGCCTCTGCTTCTCCTTTCTCTAACATTCTTCTCTAATCTCCCGCCAAAACCAGACAGAAAGTGGTGAGCAGCATCCTGGAGCAAGGTAGCAGGTGATTCAAAAACAGGGGTGGTGAGCAATCTAGCAACCAATGGACAACCGGATGCCAGAAGGCCTCATGCCTTCTCTCTTCTCCTTGGTGTGTTAGAGCTTTTGTTTGTGCCCTTGGCCAGCCACTGGTCTTCTAGACTGAAGGGTCTCTCCCCACAGGAAAGGCTCCTATGTCCATCCAGAGGGCTCAATTAATTTTACAATTGTCCAAATACTTATTGTACACCAGAATAGGTGCCAGGCTCTCTGCTAGGCAATGGGGGGAAGGAACCATTGAGAGAAATAAGGTAAAATTCTTGTTCTCAGCAATCTGTGCTATGGGGCGTAGGGAAGGCAGATAAGCACACAGCCCTCTGCAGCATGAAGTAAATAATTTATTTGAGGACAAAGATGGAATTGCCTTTGGGAAAATGGGAGATGCTTTCAGCAAGAGGTAACATTTGTACTGGATCTTAGATGGGTGTATCAGGAGAATGGAATTCTGAACAGAGGGAACAGTAACATCACATGGACCAAGTGAGTGACAGAACATAAAGGCTCTGAGGACACTATGAGACAGAGATAGTAGAGTACATGGGAGAGGTATATAGACCAGGTCTAAAATGTGGGCTGATGTTAGAGAACCTTGAGTCCCACACAGCCTTGGAAGGGGTTTGTAGAAAGTGACATGATGGGGTTTGTATTCTAAAAAGATTTTTCTGGCTGCCTGTGTAGTGGGAGAGTTAGGCTGCTAGGAGTAGAAACATGAAGAGCTTGGGAAGCACCTACCTCATAAACAGATCCTGGAGGGGGACAATGAAGGAAAGGTAGAGGGCACCTGACTCATGAACTTGCACTGGCTTTTTGTGTCCTCAGTGTACCACTTCCATGGTGTGGAGACTAGTGCTAGGCCTAGACCCTGGGAATGGATGCTTGGGTTTGTGCAAAAAGAGACATACCTTTGACACTCAACACCCTGTCTGATGTTACTTAGCTCAAGGGACCCTTTCTGTTGCCAATGAATTATGGGCACAGGCATGGGGTCTTCCTGAGCATATCAGAGCAATGTAAGGTGAGCCGTTTTCCCCAAGCCACTCTCTGTCTCTACCCTCTGGTTCATATACATGCATGCCACTGATACTTTATCCCTTTATCTACTGGTTCCTGAGGTGATCAGCAGAAACCTATATCCCTACAGAGTCTTTTTGACAAATGTACTCTAATCTTGACTAATCTTGCATTCACTCCCCTAGCTCCACCTTGTGTTCCCAACTCATACATTCTCTCCCCATCTCCTAAGGCTGAACTACATGAGAACCTGAGATTATAAAAAGCAACAAAGAACCAATGTCTTAGTTGAGGTTTCTACTGCTGTGAACATCATGACCAAAAGCAACTTATGGAGGAGAGAGTGTCTTTCACTTTGCAGATCACAGTTCATCATTGGCAGAAGTCAGAACAGAAAAATCAAGGCAGGAACCTACAGACAGGAACTGAAGGAGAGGCCATTGAGGAATTCTGCTCACTGGCCTGTCCCCAAGGATTTCACAGCCTGCTTTCTTATACACCCCAGGACTGCCCACAATGGGCTGAGCCCTCCAACACCAATAACTAATTAAGAAAATGTGCCACAGGCTTGCCCACAGGCCAGTGGGGCATTTTCTCAATTGAGGCTCCATCTTTCCAGATGACTCTAGTTTGTGCCAAGTTGACATAAAACTAGCCAGCACAGCCACAGACACTCCTGAACAAACATCAGGAAGGAGCTAATGAAAATGGTGGTGACCTTTCATCTACTCCTAGAGACTTCTTGTTGTTGTTGTTGTTGTTGTTTTGAGATTGGGTTGGGTTTAGGATGGATCTCACTTTGTGACCTAAACTATTCTAGAACTCACTATGTAGTCCAGGCTTACCTCAGTCTCTCAGAACTCCTCCTGCCTCAGCCTCCTGGGTGCTAGGATTACAGATTCTTGGGAGCGTTAACTGAGCCAGTCTAGGGAACTGAGCTCAGAGCCAGATCCATGTTTTCTATGCCTGTCTCACAGTCCCATGAAATTTCAGGTGCTACCTGTGTTGTTGAGTGCTACTTTTGTATAGGACACTGTGAGGACCCAGGAGTGGGTGAGGAACAGCTTGTCCTATGGATTCACACCACAAAGGGCTTGACTATCTGCTAAGCTCCCGTAGCCACCATCATCCCTTGTTGCTTCCCACCATACATCTTCCTTATATTGACATTGGATGAACAGGAACTGGGAGCCAAAAATAGTCGATAATATAGAGAAGAGCTGGGGCATTTAATGCTTTTGGTTCCGTGCAAAGATAATCATTCTTTTGGACTGACTTAGCAGGCTAGTTGGTGTTCCCCAAGGGAGAAATAGGCAGGATATAGGTCGATAAACACATTTTCAAAACATCTTTTCTATCAAAGCTCTGGGAAGAAGGCAAGAATGCAAAAGATCACTCCAAAAGAAGCCAGGTGCTGATAAGAACCCTGCACAGCTGTGTGACAATAAGTACCACAGACAGCTCCTGAAACAAGGTAGGAGCCCTGGACAGCTCCACGAAACCTCCTCTTCAGTCAACAAATTGGCATCAAGCTTCCACTGCACAAAACGAATACTAGTATTAGGTGCTATGCACCAGACAGATGTATGCCCCGCCTCGCCCCGAATAAGTCATCTGGCCAAACAGGCCAGAACTCAGTAGCCATCACTGGCATCACACTTCCACACCTCCATGAGAAAGGTGCCTCACCACCCAATATGCACTGGCTAGCAAGGCCCTGTCCTCTAATGTGGCCAAGACACAGACAAAAACAGAAAGCCTCCAAGCTACTCCTCAACCAGTCCATAAGACTGGTTGGGCCTCTGAAATTCCAGTAAGGTCTCTGGCTCTCGGCCCCAGAGCCTTCCAGCCTGCTATTAATTACTCATGACTAGAGAACTTATTTCTGTTGAATTATCACCACCTGGTGGCCCAAGCCAAAATTTGTCAAGTAAAAAAGAGAGCCTAGAATAACGGAGTTTAATGACCATTTGACACCATGGATTTGTCCTTTTCTAAGAAGGCTTAGCAGAACTTTCCCAGGGGCCTCATTAATTCTCCACACTAAGCCCCAGACACCTAGAGATTTGGCCTGCTCTGAAAGCTCCTCCGAGGGAATTCTGTACTCACATCCCCTGACTCCATCCTCCACTTAGCACCTCTTACTGGGCAGAAGTCCCACCTTGGATCTAATCCCAGTCCCTCCTGCTGAAGTTAAAGCCCCTTTGCTTTGATGGGCATCCACAGAGCTGGATGCACAGCTCTTTGTTTTCTAGCTCAAAAGCCTCCAGAAGGATGGGATGGGGACAGACCACTGAGTGCAATGGAAGGTGTGTCTTGAGTGTGGGAGGGTGGCTCAGACATCCTCAGTGTGATACCAGAGCAAGCTCAAGGTTCTTGTGTCACCTGCTTCCTAGCTACCTTTAGAAGTGGGTGAAGGAGTGACAAGACAAGCCAGTTGGAGGCAGATGTGTCAGCTGATCATTCTGGCAGCACATTGCTCAGCACACAGGAGGTAGCATTATGCATAAGGCCAGTCTTCACAGACCTGCAGAACCAGTCCTCATCTATATGGCTGGAGTGACTGGTCTAGTCTTGGGAAAATGTTGGGAAATTTAAGTGAGCCCACTACCAAGGACCTAGGCATGGAACAAATCCAACTCTACAGATGTTAGTCATCCGTCCTCTTCTTGCTTCCAAAGACTACTTTAAAAACCTCAATTCAGAGCAGGTAAAGGATGTGCCACCAAGCTTAAGGACCCAAAATCAACCTTGGGGCATATATGGTGGAAGAAAAGAGCCTAATTGACTCCTGCACATGCTGTGACATGCACCCTTGAACATGCAATCAATCAGTAAATAAATGTAACAAAATCATTCTGTAGACTCACTGTCCTTCTTGTTCTAAGGAGACCCAATGCAATATTTACATGCATACCAAGATGAAAAATAAAAATAAAAATTGTATTAAGTTAGAACACATATCAGTGTATATGAAGCAAAATAAAAATGAACAGGGAGGAGATAAGAGAAAGCAGTTCATAACCTGAGTGAATGAAATTGAACTTTGTAAGTACATTGCTAAGAGTCAAATGTTTAACTACAGAGTTCCCAGAAGACAAATGGATACACACACACACACACACACACACACACACACACACACCATCAATGAGACATTTATATTACACTCCTGACTCCAATGCCCAGGGAACATTAGAGGGGGAAGGATTTTGTAAAGACCAGGAGTTGGGAATGAGTGAGGCTAACTATGTCTTCTAAACGTGACAGGACCATTGTGCCCATGAACTTACAGTGGCTGTGGTTACTTATACAAGACCTGTACAAGACCAAGACAGTCAACATTCTAGGGGGAGTTTGAGGACTCATCTCTACTGATGGTCTATTGAGAGTTAATGGCTGCTAGGAGAGGGACAGTTGGTTTCCTATAGGGTTATGGTCCCTAGTAGGTTGACCATAATCCAGGGGATGAACCACACTCATTAAAATATGATCAGTACTAATCAGACTTAGTGGGACATGAGGACATGAAGTTATCTAGCAGGAGAGTACATTTCACAAAATTCTCAAAGAATAGAAAAATATTTTTATTCTTTGAGAATTTCTTAAACACATGCAGCATATTTTGATCATAGTTTCCCTCCTCCCTCAACACCTCCCAGATCCATGCCTCCTTCCCTACCCACTCAACTTTGTGTCTTCTTTTTGCTTTTAAAACCTCCCAAGCCCAATTTGTGCTTTCTATATTCTCTTGGATGTGTGACCTTCCACTGGAGTGTGGTTGACCTGCCAGAGCCCATATCTTTAAAGAAAATTGACCCTCCCCCTCAGCCAGCATCTGTCAATTGTCAATAGCTTCTCATCCAGGAGCAGGAACTTGTGTGTCCATCTCCCCTTACCATGCTGGGATTTTGTCTGTCTTGTGCATGCTGTCACAACCGTTGTGAAGTCCTATGTGCCACCCCCCTCCTGTGTCCAGAAAACAGTTTCCTTGGAGTCATCTACTACCTCTGGCTCTTTCAATCTTTCTGGCCTCTCTCCTGCAATAATCCTCAAGCCTTGGGAGGAAGGGATGTAATATAAATGTTCCATTTATGTCTGAACATCCCACAGTCTCTTGATCTCTGTAGCTTGACCAGAAGGAGATTTCTGTGTTAACTGCAATACACTGCATAAAGAATCTTCTCTTATGAGGGTCAAGAGGTACATGAATCTATAGCTGTAATGGTAAGTCATTAGGAGTCAGTTTAATAATATAGCATAATAGCATAGCAAGTCCTCCCCTAGGACTTATGCCTAGTGTTACCACAGGTTCTTGGCCCCAATAACAGTGCCAGGTATGAATTTCATCTTGTGGATTGGGAGACAAATCCAATCAGAAAGTGGTTAGTTACTCCCTTGACATTTGTGCCACTACTGCCCCGGTAAGCAGGTTTTGTCGGGCCAGTCATTATGGTTGCACTCAGAGTTTACAGCTGTCTAATGCTGATGATTACTTTCCTCTTCTGACAGCACACATAGCACTTACAAGCACTATGAAAGCTAGTCAGTAGGGATGAAGCCTTCATATTAGTACCAGCTTGATTTCTTCATGTTCTGTGGCTCAAATATGTAGTCTTTAGCAATAGAGCCTTACTACAAGTTCTGAAATGTAACCAAAAGCATTGACAATATCCTATAAAGTCTTGGGTTGGGGGGGGGCCATCTATGGGAATTCACTAGTCAACAACTCCAAAAGTTCTTGGCACTTGGCTTTTTATTTTTTAACTTGTGGTGTATAGTAAAGGCATTGTCACCCCATTCTACAGTAACTACATTTTAACTCTGGCCAAACTGAATAGCTACAGATAGAAGAATGAAACAAGATCCTTATCTCTCCTCCTGCACAAAACTTTAAATGGATTAAGGACCTCAAGAGAAGATCTGATTCCCTGAATCTGATAAAGGAGAAAGTAGGGAATATTCTTGAACTCACTGGTACTGAAAAGGAATTTCTGAACAGGATATTAGTGGTACAAGCATTAAAACTAATAATTAACAAATGGAACCTTATGAAATTAAGATGCTTCTGTACATCAAAGGACATAATCATTTGAGTAAAAAAGGCAGTCTACAGAATGGTAAAAGTCTTTACCAGCTGTACATCTGACAAAATATTAACACATAGAATATACAAAGAATTTTAAAAAAAACTAAGCACTAAGAAAACAGACAACCCAATTTTGAAATGGAGTATGGAACTAAATGAAGAGTTCTCAAAGAATGAGGTATAAATTTCTAAGAAACATTTTTTAATATTTAATATCTTCAGCCATCAGAAAAACACAAATTAAAACTACTTACCCAAGTCACAATGGCCAAGATTAAAAGAGCAAATGACAGCAGATCCTGGAGTGGATGTGGGGGAAAGTGACACTTATTCACTGCTAGTGGGAGTGCAAACTGGTATAGCAACTTTGGAAATCAATGTTCAGTTTTTTGTTTTGTTTTTTTTTTTTAAAAAAAAAAAAAAGCTCAAAATAGATCTGGCCCATGATCCAGCTTGCGTATTTCCAAATGATGCTGTATCCTACTTTAGAGGTTCCAGAGATACCTACTCATCTATGCTTATTGCTGTTCTATTTACAATAGTGAGGAAATGGGAGCAATTTAGACATCTATCTTAGTTAAGGTTTGCACTGTTGTGATGAAACACCACGACCAACTCTTAGCAAAGGTCAAGAACTGGCACCTTTCCAAATACGACCACCAGAAGGAAGCTGAGTTCCACAGCTATACTGAGGTACTAGTGGCCCTTTCCACTTGCCCTACCTTCCAGAATAGTCTCAAAGATGGGGGTATCCTATGCACAGTTACACACCAGCCACAGCCCAGTTCAGTCCCTAAGATCTGGTACAGAACCAGGACCAGAAAACCTCTCCAACATCATCAAGACCATTTGGCTAAGGCATAACCCCAATGGAGCTGTTAAAGGCTAGTAGCAAATTCAAGAATAGGATATGATTCAGGTTTCAGAGAAGGCCATTTCAAAGGAATTGAGTATGGCATGGAAACTGGGGTCATCTGCATAAATAAACAGCATCAAAACGTCAATGACACAACTATGAAGGCTGGATAGTCTGTCATCAGGCTACAAGTAGGCACCAACAAATGTGCTGATAAGCCTGGCATTACAGTCTATGATACCAGGTGACATTCCAGGACCCCAAGAACCACATCCTGCACTCATGTAACACTATCCCTTCAGCCTCCAGATGGATATCAATAAGTTATCAGCCAGGTGGGCATGGTAACTCTGAAAACTCCTTTATATATCTATAAAGCCACACTGGGCACCAACAAGTATGAAAACTTATTCATATCCCTGAAGATAAACTTCACAAAAGATCTCAACCAGGGTAGCTAGGTATTTATTCTGGGGCATCAGACAGATGCCCTAGTGGCCATTCGAGATCTATCCATTAGAGGGTCAACAGTGGTCCAGACAAGACCCTGGACTACTCACTCCACTGTTGCTGAAATTTTCTCTAGCCCTGCCTGGCCCATGGTCAGGACAAATCTCTCTCACCTGCCAGTCCCGCAGCTGCTCAGACCCAACTGAGTAAATGCACAGAGGCTTATGTTGCTTATGAACTGTTTGGCCATGGCAGGCTTCTTGTTATCTAGTTCTTCTATCTTAAATTAACCCATTTCTATAAATCTATACCTTGCCACACGGCTCGTGGCTTACCAGTATCTTACATGTTGGCACTCATGGCGGCGGTTGGCAGCATCTCCTGACTCAGCCTTCCTGCTCCCAGAATTCTCTTCTCTGCTTGTCCCACCTATACTTCCTGCCTGACTACTGGCCAATCAGCATTTTATTGATACAGAGCGATATCCACAGCATTCCACAACCTGGAGAAAGCTGGCTGCTGAAGTGTCTGTAGGTACCAGCTCCCTCCATCAATACCCTGTATGGATTTTTTTCCTGTGTTTCATCTTTTTATTGTTGTTGTTTGGGGAAGGGGTGAGACTAGGTCTCAATCTCTAGCTAGCCTGAACTCACTGAACCTCTTCTCCCACAGCCTCTACAGGGCTACGATGCAGCCCTGTGCTACTACACCTGGCTTTTATTTTTCACTTACTCAGTGTTGCTTGCTGGGGGCGGGGGAGGAGTCTGTGGACAGCTAAAGCTGCTTTCTACATGTCTTGCTTCTGCTAATGTTACTATGTCTCATGATAATAAGGGACAGTAAGTAAGAGGAAACAATGTTAAAAGGATAATGGAATAGAGATTTTTCTAACAAGGAATAATTTTTATATGGCAAAAGCTAAAAAGTCTAATCAAGTTGCAAAGATTTGAGTAAGTTATGTAAGGCATATAAAAGATGAGACTTAAAAATAATATAAAGGCTGCTGGAGAATGGCTCAGCAGTTAAGCACACTCATTCTCTTCCCGAGGATCCAGGGTCAGTTTCCAGCACCAACATGGTGGCTCACGACTGTCTGTAACTCCAGTTCCAGGGGATCCAGTGACTTCTTCCTGCCTCTGTAGGCACCAGTCAGATGCGGGGTACAGAAATACATGCAGGGAGGTAAAACACCTACATACATAAAATAAAAATAACTCAGTAATATAAAATTGCTAAACTTTCTAAGATTGAAGTTCAGTTAGATGGTTTTAAATCAATGGCGCTCTCTTAGATTATTGACCTGCTCTTGGGAACTTTCATATGCCATCATGGAAGACAGATACAAGTTTATCAGAATTTTCTTTAAAATGTTCAGTTTTTGCCCCAAGTCTTATCTAAATGTTACAAAAGCTTTTTTTAAAATATTTTTTCATTTTTGAGATTATAATATAGTCATATCATCTCTCCCTTCTCTTTCCTCCCTCCAAATCCTCCCATGTACCCCTTTGCTTTCTTCCAAATTCATGGATATGTGTGTGTGTGTGTGTGTGTGTGTGTGTGTGTGTGTGTGTGTGTGCACAATCTGCTCAGACTGTATACTTGTCTATACATGTTTTTGGCATTTGATAACCAGTTGGTGGGCTCTTCCCTGGGGAAGACTGTTTCTCCCACTCTCAGCATTCCTAGTTGTCTATAGTTCTTAGTGTAGTATTGAGGCCTTTTGAGCCTTCTCCTGTAGCTTGAGTTTTCCTGCCTGACCCACAGTCAGGACAAATCTCTGTCTACCACCAGTCCCACAGCCGCTCAGACCCAACCAAGTAAACACAGAGACTTATATTGCTTACAAACTGTATGGCTGTGACAGGCTTCTTGCTAACTGTTCTTATATCTTATATTAATCCATTTCTATAAATCTATACCTTTCCACGTGACTCGTGGCTTACCGGCATCTTCACATGCTGCTTGTCATGGTGGCAGCTGGCAGTGTCTCCCTCCACCTTCCTGTTCTCTCAGTTCTCTTCTCTGTTAGTCCTGCCTATACTTCCTGCCTGGTCACTGGCCAATCAGTGTTTTATTTATTGACCAATCAGAGCAATTTGACATACAGACCATCCCACAGCATTCTCCCCCATCTGTGTTAGCATGTTTCTTGGTGTACCCTTAACCCCAACCATTTAATATTTGACAAAGGTGCCCAAAACCTACTCTGGAGAAGAGAAAGCATCTCAACAAATGGTGTGGGGAAAGCTGGTTGTCCACAGGCAGAAGAACGAAATTAGAATCATATCTATTACCCGGTACAAAAACAAACTCCAAATGGGTCAGAGACCTAATGTGAAACCTGAAACACAGAAATTGATAGAAGAAAACAAAGAAGTACCCCACAGGACATAAGTGAAGAAAAGGACTTCCTGAATAAGACTCCATTTGCCCAGAAAGATGAAAAGCTCTGTATAGCTAAAAACAACAATAACAACAACAACAACAAAAAACTATCAACTGAGTAAAGGGAAACCCACAGAATGGGAGAGAATCTTTGCTAGCTATTCCTCTGATAGGGGATTAATATCCTGAATATATAAAAGACTCAAAAACTAAGAAAAAACATTCAAAATTTGGGGTCTTGGGTCTGAACAGTGAGTTTTCAAAAGAAAAAAGTGATTAAGAAATATTACAAAATGTCCATTGTTCCCGGAAATTAGGGAAATACAGGTCAAAACAACTTTGAGATTTCAACTTACCCCAGTCAGAATGGCAAAATTCTACAAAACAATTAGCAACAGAGGCTAAAGGGAACCTTCACGTTGTGGGGATTGCACACTGGTCTAGCTACTCTGGAAGTCAGTGTGTAGAAACTCCAAAAAGCTTTACATTTAATATCCACTTATGAGTGAGTACATGCTATATTTGTCCTTCAGAGTCTGGGTTACCTCACTCAGGATGATATTTTCTAGTTCTATCCATTTGCCTGCAAACCTCATGATGTCATTGTTTTTCTCTGCTGAGTAGTACTCTGTTGTGTATACGTACCACATTTTCTTTATCCATTCTTCAGTTGAGGGGCACCTAGGTTGTTTCCAGGTACTGACTATCCCTAGTGCATGAGCTGGCTTTTTGGAGCCTAGTGCCTATGGTGGGACACTTTGCGCAGCCTTGGTGCAGGGAGGAGGGGCTTGGACCTGCCTCATCTGAGTGTCTCCCCATGGGAGACCTTGCCTTAGTAGAGGTGGGAATAAAGGGTGGATTGGGGAGGGAGGGTTAGGGGGTGGGAGGAGGGAGGACGGGGGAATCTGTGGTTGGTATGTAAAATGAATAGAAAATCTCTTAATAAAAAAAGAAACCCCCAAAAGCTAAAAATAAATCTACAATATGACCGAGCCATACCACTCCTTGACATACGCCCAAAGGATTCAACATCCTACTCCACAGATATTGCTCAGCCCTGTGATTGCTGCTCTACTCACAACAGCAATGAAATGGAAACAACCTAAATGTCCTTGGACTGAAAAACGGACAATAAAACTTTGGTACATATACACTGTGGAATACTATTCAGCAGTAAAGAAAATGAAATCATGACTTTTTTCAGGTAAATGGATGGAGATCAAGTTGAATTAGGTAACCCTGACCCAGAAAAAAACATGTTCTCTCTCATTCCAGCAGGTCATTCTTCAGTCACAGGTTCCTGAAAGGAAGGACCAGGGGATGAGAAAATAAAGAAGATGAGAGAGTTTTGGGTCAGGAGGTAGCTTATGTACGTTTTGAAGGGGGACTGGGAGAGAGTCAGCAGAATACTATCAACTATCATACAATGTGATAAACTCAGCAGGAAGCTAATCAAGCAATGCCACGCAAAGGGAGCACAGGATATCTCATGTGCACCACAGACAGAGCACACAGTGGCCTTGGGGATGGTAACTGCAGTCTCTTTGTGGGGAAAGTCAGGTTCCCATGAGCTGAAACCTTAAAGCCTTCGAGGTCTTGGCCCCAGTCCCAGACCAGACCTTGCCATGTCTGCCTCTGAACAAGGACACAGAATTAGTGTTCCCTTTGTCCTTTCATCAGGACCTCTGAGAAAGCCTTGGATTGGTCTGCCTCCCAACAGGTAAGTGGATGGAAACAGAAAGATCGTGTTGAGTGAGGTAACCCAGATCCAGAAAGACAAATGTCGCATGTTCTCTCTCATTCTCTCTTCTGATGTTCCTAGCTCCAAATCTTCCAATGTCGGTACATAACCTGAAGTAACTGAAGAAACCAGGAAAGTAAAAAGGGACCATTGTGCATGTCAGGGGCAGGGTGCAATAGATAAGGGGAGAGCAGCATACAAGTGATCTGAAGCTGGAAGTGACCTGAAAGCCTCCTCCCTAAGGATTAGCATCCATGGTACCAGAAGATGCCGTACAAGCTTCCAAAGGAGGGAAGCGACCAGCAGTCCTACCCAGCTATGATGCCCATGAACCACAACAGTGACCAGCATGGCATGATAACCTTAAGGATGCAATGGTGGTACATACACCCTGGTGGTAACCAACCGTTCTCCAGCTTAAGCCATGCTCAATAACACCAAAGACCCACTCAACAAGGGAAATTAGTCCTAGTACTGGAAACCTAGGCAACACATGGTGCTAATGAACCCATGGATCTTGGAGGAGAAACTACAACTGCCACTTTATTAAACCGGCACAATCCTTAACTACATTTAAATATTTGTTCTTGTCCATGTAGTCCTCACTCTTCATCAAGAAAACTTCCCTTTACAACAGCTGGAGTCCACTATAGAAAAAGCATAACAAATCAAAATACAGAGTTGTGGAATCTAGTCCCAACTGATTTATCTGTAACACAACTGTACTGGGTGGTTTTGTGTGTCAACTTGACACAAGCTGTAGAGTCATCAGAGGAAGGAGCCTCAGCTGAGGAAACGCCTCCTTGAGATCCAGCTGTAAGGCATTTCCTCCTCTAGTGATCAATGGGGGAGGGCCCAGCCCATGGTGAGTGGTGCTATCCCTGGACTGTTGATCCTGGGTTCTATAAGAAAGTAGGCTGAGCAAGCCAGGGGAAGCAAGCCAGTAAGCAGCTCCCCTCCATGGCCTCTGCATCAGCTCCTGCCTTCAGGATCCTGCTCTGTTTGAATTCTTGTTGTGACTTCCTTCAGTGATAAACAGCAATGCTGAAGTGTAAGCCAAATAAACCCTTTCCTCCCCAACTTGCCTTTTGGTCATGGTGTTTTGTCACAACAATGGAAACCCTAACTAAGACAACAACATTGTCACAAACAAAACACAATTTCTTGTGTCAACTCTAACTGAAACAAAACAAAACAAACAAACAAACAAACAAAACCTTTACAAATCAGGAGGTTGTGAAAGAATTCACATGATTGCATGTAGGTAACTATCCAAGCTACCAAGGCCTGGGTATGGCTCATTGATCCACTTCTGTAGTATGCACAAGTCTCTGGGTGCCATGTCCAGCACCAAACAAAGAAGAGAAACCAGGACACCAACTTTGACAGAGTCCACAGCCACATTATTTTAAAAGTAGTTCTACAAAGACTGTTCAGATCATGAGAATTCAATACCTAGAAAGTACTTGACTGCCATCTAGTGGCCACAATGAATATCCGCTTAGAAGGATGAAAAACCATTGTAAAAGTTATGAAAACAGCTCAGTGCTGATGTTGTGTGTACTGTCTCAACCACCAGGAATAAAACAACCAGAAAAACAGGCTAGGTATTAACCTTCTAAGAGCTTGTATGATATGTGAAGGTAGAAGTAACACAAAGGAAACAAGTCATGCAGGAAAAAGAGAGTGAGGTCAAGTTGTAGAAGTGCTGCTTTGTAAGGGGGCTGCCCAGAGAGCCTCTGACTACCTGGGCAAAGTCATTCCTACAGATTGGCAAAATCAGTGCAAGGGCCCTGAACTGAGAGAGTTCTTGGTGTGATCAAGGATTAGGTGACCAAGAGTATCAAAGCACAGTGAAGAACATGAGGTAGGATGTAATGCCAGAGCGAGGTAGGGGTGGTGTGTCATGTCACATGCCTGGTGATCCTCTGGGAGGGATTTCAGTGAGATGGGAAAGAATGGAGGGTTTGGACTATGGTGACCTGAACTGGTTCTGACCATAAGATTAATCAGACAGCGCAGCATCAGCAGGAAGGTGTAAGGAGCTAGGGCAGAGATAGGGGAAGCTGACTGGACCAGAGATCTCTTCAGGCACAGTGAAAAGGGTCACGTTCCAAATCTATTTTAAAAACAGCTAGGGCACACAGGGAAATGGCTGGGCAGCTGAGAGCATTTGCAACACATGCCTAATTCTGAATCTAATTCCCAGAACCCACATTAAAAGCTGGATAGTGTGGCATGTTTTTGGAAGCCCCACACTCCTATGGGGAGATGGGAAATGGAGACCTCAGCAAGATGGAAGGTGAGAAACAGCTCCTGGAAGTCATCCTCTGACTTCCACAGGGATACTGTGGCATCCACATATCCACTCACTCAATCAATCAATAACTTTAAAAGCTAGAAAAAATATAGTGGGGCTGTGTGAAGAGCTCAATTAATAAGAGGCTTGCCAGACAAGCACAGGGACCTGAGTTCCATTCCTAGCACCCAAAGCACTAGGGAGCTGGAGACAGAGGATCCCTGGGACTCACTGGCCAGTCAGTTTAGATTAATCATTAAGCCCCGGGTTCCAGTGAGAGGCACTATCTCCAAAGCAAGGTGGGCGTCGCCTGAGTGAGAACACCTCAGGTTGTCCTCTGACTTCTACACATATTCATGCACACAGAGGCAGACATCTACACACAGACATCCACCTGCATGAATAAATAAATAATGGCATCCATGGGGACTGCAAGATTGGATGTGAGATTTAATAAAAGCCCAGGAATCATAATAATAATTTTTTTAAAGACCCAGTGTTTGGGACCCGAAGAATCATTTGTTGAGATGAAGTGGGCTGGACAGGAAGAGGTGAAAGTTGGGGTGGCAAGGACCTAAAACTTCTGGTGTAGAGTAAAAGAGCTAGTGAAATAAACCCACCCTGGCCCTGAAATCTGAGCCAGTGAAAGAGACACTTTAGCCCTGAACCCAGAACCTAAGAAACACATCCTGCCCCTGAAACCTGAGCCAGTGAAAGAGACACTTTAGCCCTGAACCCAGAACCTAAGAAACACATCCTGCCCCTGAAACCTGAGCCAGTGAAAGAAACACACCCTGACCTTGAAACCAGGGCCAAGGAAACACACCCTGACCCTGAAACCAGAGCCAGTGAAAGAAACACACCCTGACCCTGAAACCAGAGCCAAAGAAACACACTTTGGCCCTAGTATCAGAGCCAATTAAAAAAAAAAAAGTACACCTTAGCCCTCAAACTAAAGCCAAAGGGCTAAAATGGGTCAGTGAAAGAAACACAGTTTCACCCTGAAACCAGAGCCAAATCTGCCCTTGACAAACTAAACCAACCAATCCCTGAGAAGAAAAACTAACCAATCCCTGAGAGAAAATCTTCTCCCTGGACAAACTCCACCCCTAAGAGGCCCTATATAAGCCCCTCTGCCTGCTTAGTTGTGGGCTGTCCTTTCCCACCCTGGCAGAGGCAGCCACTCTTCTGGACTCCTCCTTCCCAAATAAATCTCTTTCTTAAAGGAGTTTTGGGTGCAGATCTTCTTTCCCTGGCGCAGAGCAGAGAACCTTTGCTGAGAAATTCCCTTAGGGTTGCTGAGCAGAAAAAATAAGAACTTTTGCTGAGACATTCCCTTTGGGAGACTGAGCAGAAAATGTAACAACTTGTTGGAGAGCCTGAGGAGACTGCTGCATTTCTGCAGGGGTTTCCCCTTTAGCAGAGGGAAGCAGAAGAAGGGGGTACCTCTGCTGGGACTTTCCCTTAGGAGAACAGAGCAGCAAAAGAAGCGGACACCTCTGCTGGGCAGCCCCCTTAAGGGAGGGCAGAGCAAAGCTCAGCTGTAATGTCTCTCTCTAGGAAAGGAGCAGGATTGCTACATTCTGCAGGGAGACCATCCCCACTGCACTCCAGCTTCAGGGATAGCCTGACTTCCCGACAAGTCAGGACATCTCTCTCCTCATAGCTGCAGGTATCCAGGATACCTCCTTTTACAGCTGTAGGTATAGCCTGACTTCCCGACAAGTCAGAATACCTTTCTCTCCAGAGCTGTCCCTTCACAGCTTCAGGTATAGCCTGACTTCCTGACAAGTCAGGATTCCTTTCCCTCCAGAGCTGCCCCTTCACAGCTTCAGGTATAGCCTGACTTCCCAACAGGTCAGAATACCTTTCCCTCCAGAGCTGTTCCTTTACAGCTTCAGGTATAGCCTGACTTCCCTACAAGTCAGGATTCCTTTCCCTCCAGAGTTATAACACTTGCATCTGGTCTCCATCATGTCTACACAAATGAGGGAGCAGAGAGATGAGTGCTAGTGCTCAGCTCACTTTTTCCTTTTTATTTGGTCCAGCCCCATCCCATGGAATGGTGCCACCCACAGTTGAGGTGAGTCTTCCCTTCTCAGTTAACCTAATCTAGATCACCACTCATAGGTGTGCTCAGAGGCTCATCTGCTGGGTGGTTCCAGACCCTATCAATTTGACAATACCAAACACAACACCATCTCACAGGACCATTGTAAGAGTTCACACTGTCTGGAGTAAAATGGACGTCTAGTAGCTAATCCCCCCTCAGAGGACTACCTCCTTGCTCTTTAACCAATCTCTTCTAATCCCTGCCCCCATGAGTGTAATTTTCCAAACCAAGAGTCTCTTAGTACCCCCAACGTGGGGCCAATATCTGTGGCCTGGGAATGTCCACTATGTGTCAACCAAGAACTGAGCAATCAAGAAGCTTCTGGGACTGGGTGGACTCTTGTTAAAACTTCTAAAATTCACCACATAGGTGAACCCAGACCCTGGAGATCAGATGAACATGCTGTGCAACAGAGGACCTGAAAAACCCTGGACATCATTTTAGAAATCCTTCCTATGGAATCTGTGTGAGACAAAACACTGCCACCAAGAGGCCCAGGAATGAAGTGCATGTCCATTGCACTGGGAGTGTGACTGGGGGACAGGAGAGTGGGATTCCATTGCCACAGAGCACCTGACCTTCACTTTGCAAAGAGTCCTAAATCTGGCCTCACATTTGCTGAACACCTCACTCCCCATAAGTCCTGTGGCCAGGGTTTCACTTGCATGTTCTACTTAAATCTCACAAGCACTCCCTGAGGGAGAGGCTGCTTTGGTCCACTTTGCAGATGAAAACCTCACAGTCCATGGCAGAGCTGTAGTTCAGCCTTCGTCTTCCCCAGTGCTGCAATCCACAGCCTTAATCCCCCTGTCTTACTCCCTTAGCATATGGGCAATGGGGTTAGTCGTACCAAAGTAGCAAATGTGCACAACAAAGAAAGTTTTGAAAGCTGGAAGAGGGAAGAAAAGTTACAAATAAAGGAAAACCCGTCAGAATAACAGCTGATTCTCAATGGAAATTTAAAGGCCAGAAGATGCTAGAGCAATGTACTTCAAACTCTGAAAGACCATAGATGCCAGTCTAGACTGCTCCACCCAGCAACACCATCTGCCATAGTTGAAGGAGAAAGAAACTTTTTTCATGAGCATAAAAAGGTTAAAAGAACTCATGTCCACCAAGCCAGTCCTCTAGAGAATACCAGAAGTAGTACTTCAGGGTGAAGAAAGGAATAAGCATAGCCAAGAGGAAGAAAACAAATGAACTAACTACAACTACTGAAGCAAAAAGCATGCCTAGCAAGGCAGACAACCATAAAACAATAAAATGACTGCAATTGATAATTTTAAATATGAATACCATCAACTCATCAATCAAAACACACAGATTAGGGCTGGAGAGATGGCTCAGAGGTTAAAAGCACTGCTTGATCTTCCAAAGGTCCTGAGTTCAATTCCCAGCAACCACATGGTGGCTCACAACCATCTGTAATAAAATCTGGTGCCCTCTTCTGGCCTGCAGGAATATGTGCAGACAGAACACTGTATACATAATAAATAAATAAATCTTTAAAAAAAAAACACACAGATTAGCTGAATGGATGAAGAAACAAAATTCATCTTTCTGTAGTCGACAAGAAATTCGTCTTAGCTTTAAAGATAGGTACGGTCTTTAAAGTGAAAGCATGGAAATAAGCAAATGCAACAAAATAGACTTCAAACTAAAACTAGCTAAAAGAGAGAAAGAGAGATGCTTTTTTATAACCAAGAGAACAATTAAGCAAGAAGACATTACAATCCTAAACATATATGAACCAAACTCTAGTGCACCCAGTTTCATAAAGAATGTACTGTTGTAATTAAAGACACAGATTAACTTCAACTCAGTAATAATAGATGACTTCAATATCTCTATGATTTGGACAAAAAAAAAAACCAGAGAAACGGCAGAATTAAGTGACATAATACATCAAATGGACTTGATAACTATCTGCAGAATATTCCAAACACCAAAATCAGCAGATTCTCAGCAGTCCATGGAAGCTATTTGTTGTGATTTGAATGAGAATACTTCCCATAGGCTTATATATTTGAATACTTGGTCTTCAGTTGGTAGAACTGTTTGGGAAGAATTGGGAGGTGTGGCCTTGTTGAAAAGGTGCCACTGGGAGTGAGCTTTGAAGTTTTAAAAGCCCTCTCCAGCCCCAGCTAACTTTCTGTCTCATGTTTTTGAATCATATGTAAGCTCTCAACATCTTGCCTGCCTGCCACTCCTACACTTCCAGCCATGATGTTTATGGACTCTAATACTCTGGAACCATGAGCTTCCAAGTTACATGTTTTCTTTTATAAGTTGTCTTGGTCATACTATTTTGTCATGGTGATAGAAAAGTAATTGAAATTATTCTATAAAGTAGAAAGTGAAGGAACATTTTCAAATTGCTTTTGTGAAATCAATATTATCTCTATACCAAAACCCAAGAAAAAAGAAAATAATTGTCTAATCTCTCTGATGAACATAAAAACAAAATTCCCCCTCCAAATACTTGCAATGTGAATTTAAGAACACATCAGAGAAGCTCATCAAACATGATCAAATCAGCTTCATTCTAGAAACATGGTAATTGTTCAACATAAGTAAAAAAATCAATAAATGTAATTCACCACATAAATACACTGAAACATAGAAGTCACATGGTCATCTTATTAGATGCAGAAGAAAATCTAACATCCCTTGCTGATGAAAGTCCTAGAGAATATAGTGATACTAGAGCTATATCTCAACATAAAACAAAAGACTCATAGTCAACATTATGCTCAATAGAAGAAAACTTATAGCACTTCCTCTAAAATCTAGAATAAAACAAATATGTCCATTTTCTTCACTCCTGTTCAATACAGTACTTGGAGTCTTAGCTGAGGCAATAAGACAAGGACTTTAAGGGGTTACAAATAATAAAAACAGTCAAAATGTTCTTATTTACAGATGATACAATTCTGTACATAAAAGGCCCTAAAGACTCCACTAGAAAACTCTTATAGCTGACACATTCAGCCAAGTGGCAAGATAGAAAATTAACAAACAAAACCGATAGCCTTCCTATATACCTACGACAGATTCACTGATAAAGAAATCAGGGAAACAATCTCATCCACAGGAGCCTTAAAAATTAAAATATCTTGGAATAAATAATAATTCTAACAAGGGAATGAAAGACTTGTACAATGAAAACTTAAAGACACTGGAGAAATAAATTAAAGAAGATACAAGAAGATGGAAAAATCTCATATGCTCACAGAATGGTAGGATTGATATTGTAGAAATGTCCATCCTACCAAAAGCAATCTACAGATTCAACACAATACCCATCAAAATTCCAATGCAATTCTTTATAGAAATTGGCAAAAATAACATTACCTTTCATACTGAAACACAAAACACTCAAGATAGCAAAAATAATCTTGAACAGTAAAAGAACTTCTGGAGGTATCAACCTGCCCTGATTTCACTTCTTGATCTGTTCCATAAAATAGAAAGGAAAAGAATAGTACCAAATTCATTCCACAAAACCACCCTTACCCTAATGTCAAAACCTAATAAGAACCAGACAACAACAAAAAAGAAAACTGTAGATCATTTTCCACAATGAACACAAGACACAAATACTATCAATAAAATACTTACAAGTTTGAAAACACATTAAGGTTATCAGATATCACAACCAAGCTAGGGCCATTCTAGGAATGCAAGGATAGTTTGATGTTTACAAGTTAATAAATATAATACAGTCCAGAGACTTAAGAACAGAAAACATACGATAATCTCAATAAACAAATAAAAGGCATTTGACAGAGTTCAGTATGTCTTCATGAGGAAAGGTCTGAAGAACCAGGAATATAAGGAACATTCCTCAATATAATGGAAGTTATACTCTAGAGCAGTAGTTCTCAACCCTCTGAATGCTGTGACTCTGTAATACAGTTCTTCATGTTGTGGTGACCCTAACAATAAAATTATTTTTTTGCTATCTCATAACTGTAATTTACTACTGTTATATTTAATTGTTATTTTGCTACTGTTATGAATCATAATGTAAATATCTGGTATGCAGGATATCTGATACGTGACCCAAAAGGGGTCATGACCCACATGTTGAGAACCACTGGTCTAAATGCTAACCCTGCAGCCATCATTATTCTAAGTGGTAAAAACCTGAAAATATTTCCTCTAAAATCAAGAAGGAGACAAGAATGTCCATACTCTCTGCTCTCATTCAGTATAGTATTCGCAGTCTGAGCTAGAACAGGAATGCAAGATAAAAAATAAAAGGAATACAAGCAAAGAAACAAACATGGTTAAGCAAGTGTCCTTGTGTTATGGTGGAATATCCCTAGGGTATATGAGGGTCTTGAGGTAGATCAATTTCCAGTTTTCTGAGGAACTGCCATATTGATTTCCACAGTGGCTTTACAAGTTTGCACTCCCATCAGAAATGGAGGAGTGTTCCCATTGCTCCACATCCTCACCAACATGAGCTATCACTTGGGTTATTGATTTTAGACATTCTGACAGGTGTAAGATGGAATCTCAAAGTAGTTTTGATTTGCATTTCCCTGATGGTTAAAAATGTTGAACACTTCTTTAAGTGTTTCTCAGTCATTTAAGATTCCTCTATCTATTTAGATCTGTACTCCATTTTAAATTGGATTTTTTTAAAAGAATATCTGGTTTCTTGAGATTTTTATATATTTTGGATATTAGACTTCTATCAGATGTGGAATTGATAAGAACCTTTTCCTGTTCCATAGTCTGCTTCTTTGTCTTATTGATGGTGTGCTTTGCTTTACAGAAGCTTTCAAGTTTCATGAGGTTCCATTTATCAACTGCTGATTTTAGTGTCTGAATTATAGGAGTTCTGTTCAGAAAGTTGTCCCCTGTGCCAATGCATTCAAGGGTATTTCCCACTTTCCCTTCTATAAGGCTTATTGTGTCTGGTTTTATGTTGAGGTCTTTGATCCACTTGGACTTGAATTTTTTGCAGGGTGATGAATATAGATCTATTTGTATTCTTCTACATGCTTACATCTGGTTTGACCAGCACCATTTGTTTATACATTCTTTTTTCCAGTATGTATTTCTGACTTCTTTATAAAAAAAAAATCAGGTGTCCATAGGTGTGTGAATGTATGTTGGGGTCTTCAATTCAATTCCGTTGATCAGCCTGTCTGTTTTTATGCCATGGAGTTTTTATTACTATAGCTCTGTAGTACAACTTGCAATCAGGGATGGTGATACCTCCAGCAGTTTTTTAATTGTTCAGGGTTGTTTTAGCTATCCTGGATTTTTGTTTTTCCATATGAAGTTGAATACTGTCCTTTTAAGGTCTATAAAGAATTGTGTTGGAATTTTGATGGGAATTGCATAAATCTGTAAATTGCTTTTGGTAGGATGGCCATTTTTACTATACTAATCCTACCGAATCATGAGCATGGGAGATCTTTCCATTTTCTGATATTTATTTCAATTTCTTTCTTCAAAAACTTGAAGTTTTTACTTTCACTTGTTTGGTTGGAGTTACCCCTAGATATTTTATATTATCTGAGTCTATTGTGAAGGATGTTGTTTCATGGATTTCTTCCTCAGTCTATTTGTCATTTATATATAGGAGGGCTACTGATTTTTTTAGTTAATCTTGCATCCAGCCACTTTGCTGAAAGTATTTATCAGCTGTAGGAGTTCCCTAGTAGATTTTTAAGGGCCACTTGTATATACTATCATATCATCTGCAAATAACAATGCTTTTGACTTCTTCCTTTCCAATTTGTATCCCCTTGATCTCCTTCAGTTGTCTTACTGTTCTAACTAAAACTTCAAGTACTGTATTGAATAGATATGGAGTGGACAATCTTGTCTTGTTCCTGATTTTAGTGGAATTGCTTTGAGTTTCTCTCCACTTAAGTTCATGTTGGCTATAGGCTTACTGTAAATTGCCTTTATTATGGCTAGGTATGTCCCTTGTATCTCTAATCTCTTCAGGACTTCTATCATGAAGGGATGTTGAAGTTTGTCAAAGATTTTTTCAACATCTAATGAGATGATCATGTGCATTTTTTCTTTCATTCTATTTATATGGTGGATTACATTTACTGATTTTTATATGTTGCACCATTCCTACATCTCTGGAATGAAGCCTATTTGATCATGGTGGATGTTCTTTTTTATGTGATCTTGGGTTCAGTTTATAAATATTTTTATTATTTTTGCATCAATGTTCATTACAGAAATTGGTCTGTAATTCTTTCTTTGTTGAATCTTTGTGTGGTTTGGGTATCATGGCAACTGTGGCCTCATAAAATGAATTTGGCAATGGTCCTTCTGAGGACAGAAGGATTTTGTGGAATAATTTGAAGAATGTTGGCATCAACTTTTTTTGAATGTCTGGTATAATTCTATGCTAAAACCCTCTGTCCCTGGGCTTTTGGGGTAGGAAGTTTTTTTAATGAATGCTTCTATTTCACTAGGGGGTTATATGTTTAAATTGTTTATCTGATCTTGATTTTAACTTTGGTAAGTGGCACCTATCAAGAAAATTATCCATTACATTTACAGTAAAAGTTTTTAAAGAATGTCCTTAGGATTCTCTGAATTTCATCAGTGTCTGTTGTCATGTCCCTGTTTTTGTTTCTTATTTTATTAATTTGGATAGTCTTTCTCTGTCTTCTAATTAGTTTGGATAAGAGTTTGTCTATCTTGTTGATTTTCTCAAAGATCCAACTCTGTTTCATTGATTCTTTGTAATGTTCTATTTGTTTCTATCTTATTTATCTCAGCCCTTAGTTTGATTATTTCTTGTCATCTACTCCTCTTGTATACGATTACTTCTTTTTGTTCTAGAGCTTTCAGGTGTGCTATTAGGTTGCTGGTATGAGAACACCTTTAATCCCAGTAATTGGAAGGCAGAGGCAGGTAGATTTCTGAGAGGTCAGGTCATCCTGGTCTACATAGTGAGTTCTAGGACAGCCAGGGCTACATCTGTGGGGGGCCTGCCCCCACTTTTTCCCCCAGGGTACTCTTGAGCAGGGAGAAGTGAGAAATATTTAGATAGAAATATAGAGGAGAGAGACAGATAGAAACATAGGATAGCCTCAGGAGGGCCTGGTTCAAAACCCACCCGCCCTTTCTGTCTCTTATAAAGGGCTATTTGCAGAAATGCCGAGGGGTGGGGCAAAAGATCTCCCCCCAGCACAGCCAAGTGCAGACCATCCCAAACACCTGTTAATCATTTACGTGGTCAAGCCATCCCCTAATGCAGCCCTGCTGTGTAAAAAATCTCAGATCACTAGGAAACTTTTGAAGGCTCCAAAATACATCCTTTGTTTCAAACAAAAATTACACCCAAGAAAAATCAATAATAATCAAAGAAAAAGAGGTCAGTCATTTGAAAGGGGATGGAATGGAGGACATGAGAGGTGTGCTGGTTAGTTTTTGGTTTTGTTTGACACAGACCTAGACATATCCGGAAAGAGTGAAACTTAATTAATAACATGTCTTCATAAGATTGAGCTGTAGGCAAGTCTATAGGGCATTTTCTTAAATACTGATTGATTGGGGGGGGGGTCAAGACCATTGTAGGTGGTGCGACTCCCTAGTCAGGTGGTATTGGATGGCATAAGAAAGCAAGCTGAGCAGGCCATGGGAAACAAGCCAGGAAGTAGCATTCTTCCTTATCTTCTGCTTCAGTTCCTGTCTCCAGGTTCCTGCCCTGACTTTCCTCAGTGATGGAATGTGACTTTAGAGTTCTAAGAAGAAATAAATCTTTTCTTCCCCAAGTGCTTTTGGTCATGGTGGTTTATCACAGCAATAGAAACCTAACTAAGACAGGAGGGATTGGAGTAATGAAACAAAGAAGGAAGAAGAAAAGGAAAGGGGAATAATGATATAATTATATTAAAATAAAAATAAATTGAGAAATCTCAAATTACTAACTTAGTGCTGAATCTAAAGGCCTTGGGAAAACAAGAATAAACAATACCCAAGAAAAGTAGATGGAAGAGATGATAAAGATAGGGGGTTAGCTTAATTAAATAGAGAAGAAAAAAAGCAATAAAATGAAGTTGGTTCTTTAAAAAGATCAGCAAGTCTAACAAACTTCTAGCCAAATTAACAAAAAGAAAGAGAGAGGAGGTGCAAATTAATAAATTAGAGAGGAAAGGGGAGATTCTCCTAGTTAGTTAAACTGTATTGAGAAATGACTAGAAGGTGTGTCCTTGTTGGAGGGGATGTGTCACTGGGGGTGGACTTCCATGCCATCCTTTCCCACCCTAAAGGAATAAAATGATTACTTTTGCTCTCTCCAAGATTTGGTCTATTATCTTCCCAGATATTCCTGCTAGGAAATGAACTTAACAATCCCCTAGACAACAGCTATCACCCCCATTATACAAAGAACTAAAAAAATGAAACAAAGCCAAAACAAACAAAAACCCCCAAAACTAAATGTTGTGAACACAAACAACACAATTAAAAAACGAAGCAAGAGTTCTCAAAATATGAAGCACGAAAGACCAATGAACAAACAAACAAACAAAAAAAGTTCAGCCTCCTTAGGCATTAGGAAAATCCAAATTAAAACCACTTTGAGATTTCATCTTACCCCAGTCAAATGGCCCAAGACCAAAGAAACAAATGACAATGGATGCTGGCATGGACATAGGGGAAAGGAACACTTATTCACTGCTGGTGGGAGTGCAGCCACTAGTGACATCAGTGTTAAGATTCCTCAAAAAGCTAGAGGGGATAACTATGGCCTGTTTCTCTAAGATGCTAGGTTTCTAGCCTGCAGCATCCCAAGTGAGGTGGAACAATAGGATTAGCATCCTGAATTAGGGCTTCATATACTATCCTTTACTAGTCTCCTAAATTCAGAGATCCCTCCTTTCTAATCTCAGATATTCCTCTCCCCTAAAGTCTATAAATGTAAGGACTTCCCTTTGTTCTGTGGGTGCTGAACAGCCCCCATATTCCAGCTTTCTCTGCTGTAAGCGACTAGTTATCAAATATCATGATTATCTGAAATACATATCTATGAATATCTATAGTGAAATAGCACTCCAACCAGATTTTTTTCCTTTCATGTCTAACAAACTTCAATTGCTACATGATTGGTGAGAAAGATGAGTAAAGAATTAGGAAGGTACATTTGAGGCATGTCTGGGAGGGTGTTTCCAGAGATCATTGGCATGTGAGTCAGGAATTTGATTGGGAAAGACAGATTTTGAGTGTATGCTAGGAAACCTCTTGCAAGCTTAGTCCTTGAATGGGCGTATCTTTTGGTATTACTATTGCCATTGTCCATAGACCTCAGAGTCCAGCTTCTTCAGCTCTTCCATGTCCATCACTCCAGTGACTTTCCAGAGAGCTTCCAGGACGTCAATCTCAGACAGAACTGCATCATCTGTCCCTCTGTTCTGTGGCTTCCAGCTTCTCACATTGAACAACTGATTTTGCTGATTCATCCTGCAAGCCCCAGCCTCCAAATATGTAAGCCAAACTACTAAATCCCATTTTATTGCTAAATGTATATTCTGTTGGTTATGCCTCTAGGGGACACTGGCATGGAACTTTAATAGAAAATTAAATATCTAAGAACAAAAGGAAAAAAGATACATGGAACTTCCAAAATAGCACTGCTTGCTTTTATAATTTGTTAATAAATACAAATACTTTGTAAGTATATAATGATGTACTTTCTGCACAAGGGATAATTTTCCTTGATTTGAATTAAAAGAATTCTAACAAGTACTCCTTTTGAAGAGTCTACTTTGTGTACACACACAAATGATTTATTAATATAACATACACAAACCATAAAGGAATAAAAGTTTAAATATCTGAATTATAACAAATAGGTGGCAAGTAAACATCCATGGTGGAAAGAATGCTCAAAAGAGAGCACAATGGATTAGATTCCCATTGTTAAAAAGAGTGTCTTTATACATGAGTGGGGGTGGGATGCAGGCACAGCAGCTTCTCAAGAGTAGTAAGTACTCTTAAATACAACTTTCTAATGAATCTAATGCAAATTACAGATGAACTGGTTTTCATTGATTGTTTTTGGTCACTGCTGAAAGAACAGATGATTTTGTTTATTGATTCAAATCTATTATGCATACTAGTGCCTTGCCTATAATAATATATAAATATATTAACTCTTAGTGCCTTGTTTTTCATTTTCTTACAGATTTTTCAACTGTTTCTAGTCAAAATTCTTGTAAATGCCACACAAAATAATATTGCTTAGTATTTTAATATGCCAGCTATAACCTATAGAACTGATAAGAGTAAACTTAGGTACTTAGCAGGCTATCACTCTTTCTAAATCTTTATAAATCTCTTTCTGTAACATGGTCAAAAGAGGTCTTCAAGAAAACAAATCAGAGACAAGGGAAGCCATTTGTGTGAACACTACAAAAAAGGAAGCAGTGAAGAGAGATTATAGAAAATTAGATGATAGATAGATAGAAAGATGATAGGTAGATATTTCAGAATCAAATTCAGACCTTTGGTCATAGTACTCTTATCTCTAAGATGTTTTTGCCCTCAGCTCTTGGGATTTTTGAGACAGAGTCTCACTGTATTCCAAATGTAGACCTAGAACTTACTAGGTAGCTCAAGCTGGACTTGAATTGGTAATCTTCCCAAGTGCTGGGATCACAGGAATGCCCATACCCAGCCATAAATGGGTTCTTACACACAACTGTCTTAAAGCAAATGTCTTAGTATCTGTAGTTGTAGCGTTGGACCTGGAGACATAACTGACGGTAACAGTCCAAGGAGTTCTTTTAGAAACTGGTTCAGGTGAAACCAAAATTCTTGATTTAAGCTTTAAAGATGAGTCAGTGTGAATCAGAGTTGGATTAGCTAACAATAATGTAAATTTAAGTAGGAGGTCAATCAAAAAGAGGCACTTGGTGAAAGGATAATATGCACCCATGTATAGGTGTGGACTTGTTAAGAAAGAATCATACCTGTGCTGTCTGGTTTTATGTCAACTTGACATGAGCTATACTCATCAGAGAGGAGGGAACCTTGGTTGAAAATTGTCTCCATAAGATTTGCTATAGGCAATTCTGTGGATCATTTTCTCTATTAGTGATTGATGTGGGAGAGCCCAACCCATTGTGAGTGGTGCCATCACTGGGCTGGTGGCCCTGGGTTCTATAAGAAAGCAGGCTGAGCAAGCCATGAAGAGCAATTCAGTAAGTAGCACTCCTCCATGGCCTCTGCCTCAGCTCCTGCCTCAGGTTCCTTTCCTTTTTTAGTTCCTGTCCTTCAGTGATGGACTATGACATGGAAGTATAAGCCAAATAAACTCTTTCCTCTCTAGGTTGTTTTTGGTCATGGTGTTTCATTCAAGCAATAGTAACAATGCCTACACGTCATAACAAAAGTCAATATACAATTTTGGTGGCATAAAGTCAGTCTCTTTCTCTCTCTCTCTCTCTTTCCCCAGTAAAATGAGGTCATAGGGTGGTTCCTGGAGTGCATTGAATAGGACTGCAGCTGACAAGGTAAAAACCACAGGTCACAAGGGTTGCACATGCTAGTTAACACTTTTTTGCTGTAATGTTCATTATTTTATTTGTGATATTCCCAGATGAATGTTTACAAATGGAAAATAAGAAAGGCCATACTCAAAAGTCATATATGCTTAGCTTTAAGCATGGTTGGATGTTTTGGTGCTATCTTAAAATTCTTATTTGAATGATCTTTACAT
The DNA here is from genome assembly GCA_902168425.1 of Peromyscus attwateri. Lineage (NCBI taxonomy): Eukaryota > Metazoa > Chordata > Mammalia > Rodentia > Cricetidae > Peromyscus > Peromyscus attwateri. The sequence continues at coordinate 29,995 of CABHPP010140370.1, forward strand.
AAAAGGAATGTTGGCTCTATCTAGGCAATCTTCATAGGAATTTTGTTAATTGTCTTGACTTTTAGCTGGTGAAATAGACTTTACCAGACTCCAAAGTGAGGAGTCCCCTCCCTTCCTTCATCACCTTAATTTTCTATTTTTTGTTTTGTTTTGTTTTGTCTTTTCTATCCTTCCTCACTACCACTAGGTGGAGTTCACACACTTGATAAGGATCCTTCTGGTAGAGAAAGTATATAGTAGTAGTCCATGCTCATAGAGCCTCTTAGAAAGCAGAGGATCCTTACATGACTGATTTAATTGGGTGTTTCCGAGTTTGACTACCTCTTGTATTTCACTCTACAATTTATAATGATGCTTTTCTCTTAGGTGCGTCTGAGTTTTATTTACTTACACAACTCAAATGTCCTTTAAAGAAATCTATGCACCAATCAAGCAATAAATAGCAAGATGACAGGAAGTCCCAAATCCCTGAAGATTTAGGAATAAACAAAGATGGGGTGTTTTACTTATATTTGTGTTTATATTTATATGATACCGTGACCAAGGCAACTTATTAAAAAATAGTTTAATTTGGGACTCACAGTTACAGAGGGTTAGAGTCCATAGCCATCATGGTGGGAAGCATGGTGGCAAGCAGGTAGCCATGGCTGGAGCAGTAGCTAAGAGTTCACATCTGCTCCAGAAACGAGGGGGGGGGGGTGGGCAATGGGCAAAGATGCTGGTTCTGAGAACTTGACAGCCTGAGTGTGATCCCAAGAGACAGTGTGAAAAGCCTGATGTGGTGTCACACACTTGTAACCCCAGCACTCCAAATCGAGGTGGGAGGCAGAGACAGGAGATTGGCTGGAAGCTCACAGGCCAGCCAGCCTAGAGTACATAGCACAGTGGAAACAAGAGACCGTACTTCAAAAACACAGTTGAGAGAACCCACCTTTCCTCTGACCTCCTCAAACAACCATGACGTGTACATGTAAGTCCACACACAGACATCACACACGTGCATGCATGTACACGCACAGAGAGAGAGAGAGAGAGAGAGAGAGAGAGAGAGAGAGAGAGAGAGA
>CABHPP010140370.1:31068-41800 GCA_902168425.1 Peromyscus attwateri
GAGAGAGAGAGAGAGAGAGAGAGAGAGAGAGAGAGAGAGAGAGAGAGGGAGAGACATAGAGACAGAGAGAGCTACCTGGGAAATGTCATGGGTTTTTGAAACCTCAAAGCCTACACCCAGTGGCACACAATCCTCCAACAAGACCACACCTTCTAATTCTTCCCAAACCAGTTTCACCAACTGGGGGCTATTATCATTCAAACAACCACCCAGGGATAGGAAATTACAACAAGAGATCCTTTGAAGTTAACGGATTTTCAAAAGCAAGCAATCTCGGCAACTTCATCTCCCCACCTTACACCACAAGGCCTCCAGACTTGGAACCAGGTAAATACTTACAAACAGAGCTGCAACGTACTTCTGCACTCCCAGTACCCAGCCTGACTGAACATAGATATGCATATTCATTCCAGGTAGAGGCTGTGATGTAAGAGGGAGTTCATCTCTTCTGAGAAACAGGAACCCCAGTGTGTACAGCAGTGCTACTCATGAATCCATAGGTTTAGAATCACCCAGAAGTGCCCTAGAAATGCAGCTTATTAGGCTCACTCCATAGTTGTTGAATCAGAAGAATCTCTCAAGTGATGCCAGCTTCCTTCAATGCAATCTGTGTTAATACACTGCCCAGGTAATATTTAAGCACACTGGGTTTGAGAGTCATTGGCCACCAGACAGTGAGCAGAGAGAGTGATGCAGGAAGGTTATAAGAGGCCAGGGACACAGCAAAGTCCTTACGACCATGTTAAGAATAATACTTTATCTCTAGCTTTAGAAAAATGGAAAGACATTAAAGCCCTTCAGCAAAGAAAGTTTAAGTTGGACTCAGTTTTTCTTTTCTTTTTTTCCTTTTTTTTTTCAAGACAGGGTTTCTCTGTGTAGCTCTGACTGTCCTGGAACTCATTCTGTAGACCAGGCTGGCCTTGAACTCACAGAGATCTACCTTACCTTCTTCTGTCCCACTGAGCACTGGGATCAAGGATGTGCACCACCATCATCTGCCTTAGACTCATAGTTTAAGAACAGCTACAATGTAGAAAATTGGTTGGAATATAAAAGCACGCAAATGGAGGAACCTCTTGGAAAACATTGCAGGGATTCAGGCTACAGATGCCCAGCCAGGATAGAGGATAGAGGACACAGAGGTGGAGTGTGGAAAACAGAAAGGAGAATGTTGGGAGGTATTGTCAATGTGATCACCTGCCAGGAGGAGAGATTTCACTTCATTCTGCATGTTCTCACCAAATATCTAAGACTCGATAATTGATGAATACCACAGTTTATTTCTTACAGTTCTGGAGATTGAGAAGTTCAAGGTCCAAGGGCTTGTATTTGAAGGGTATATTCTGTGTCATACCATGGAAGAAGGGAGAAAAATATGCAAAAAGGAGTCAAACTTCCTTTTATAAGAATACTGCTCTAGCAGGCTGTGATAGTGCACACACCTTTAATCCCAGCACTCAAGAGGCAAGTAGAACTGAGTTCAAGGCCAGTCTGGTCTAAACATTGAATTCCAGGCCAGTCAGGACTCACAGTGACACCTTGTCTCAATAAATAAATAAATAAATAAATAAATAAATAAATAAATAAAATAAAATAAAATAAAAAAGATTCCCACTGTAACTACAAAGAATCTACTCCTGCAAGGATGGCGTAAGTCTATTCATGAATTCATCACCTCTTATTCTTCCTGTCTCAGGATGTTGTTGCATTGAGGCTTAACTTTGCAATGCATAAATATTGGAGGACACTTTTAGACCATAGTTCCTGGAGGAGTAAGTATAATACACCACTTGTGGGGTAAATGTGGACAACCATTCACAGAGACAGGGCTTAAAGAAGAGTCATGGGACTGAGTTCAAAATCAGGTAACTTGAATTTTAAATGGGAATTTCATGTAGACAGCTTTAGATTTTCCCCAACATTTGGAAAATAATGAACATTTTTACATGTAGGAAACCAAGTGTGATGGTCTCTTCTGAGGGCCCAACTGGAAGAGAGGTGGTTCATAGCAAGACCTTGTTCAAGTGGCAGAAAACAAAAGGAGGTATTTGAAGGGAATGGACTGGGAGCATCTTGATGGGCCATGGGAAGGGTTGGCTATAGTGCATCATCCCTTCTATTCCCTCTCCTACATTCCCATATAGAATGGATATATCTCATGCATGATTATCTTCTTCTAAACATAAAGGGAACTAACTCCCTTTCTCTTAGCAGCAGGAGCTTGTTCTGCCTCTCTCCAATGTCTATGTTATGGGTCCAGCTCTGCATCAGGGTCCCATCCCTCATTCTGGGCTTCTAAAACCTGGAAATCACCTTTTCATCTCCAAGGTAGGTTCCTCTCTCAATATGATCACAGTGGAAATTCTGGGAAGAGTAACAGTTTGGGACCAGTAGGAACAGAGAGATGGGTAGAAATTGGGACAAGGAACAACAGAGTGCTAATCTTCAGAAAGCAGACAGGCAGCTCCTGGAGCAGGAAAGGAGACTGTAGACACACCCTTGTCATAACTCAAGAAGACCATTATCCAAGAGGGCCCAGCCACAGTCTCACAGTAGAGGGCTGGGGGGACCAGCCTAGATTATATAGACTACCACTGCCCTGCCTCTTTCAGGAGAAAGACTCCTACAAGTGTCACGGGTGGAACCTTCCTGTCTGTCTTCTCCTGACTCTCTGGGAGAAATGAATATGGAACCTCTAGAGACAGAAGAAGACTTTAAGAGCCCTACAGGGCCTGTGGTTACTGAGGTTGTAGACAAAGAAAGGAATCTATACCGGTAAGTGAGGACCTTCCTATTCCACTCCCTAAAATGTAACATCCCACCCAGCATCCACTTTTCCTCCTCTCTTGCCAATCAAGAAGGCAGGAACAAGATTGAGCTACTGGATATGTGTTTTTTATTATGAATAAAGAGGCTTTTATTATGAAAAATTTCAAAAACTTACAAAAGTATAATATACAAGAACTTCCTGTCCAACTCCAGCACCATTTTTCCAAGTTCATTTTAACTACTAACACTCTTCCCTTTTCATTACGGTTATAACATTTTAAGTTCAAGGCAGCAGGTGCTTTCATTCTTAAATATTTCACCATGCATTCCACTAAATTAAGATAAGACCTCGCCTTCCGTCACCCGTACACCATTACCACATATAACAAAGCCGATGAGAGTTCTACATATCAACTAAACAAACCCAGTCTGCTTTTGACTTTGCTCAGTTATCTGAAATGTGGTTTTGTTGGTGATTATTATAATTACAATGCAGACATGATTTGCTCATTATATTTGATTTGTTGTGTCTTACAAATTTCATTTAAACTCTTATAGTTTATATGTTCCTGCTGTACTAATAACCCTATGTGCTAAATACCCTATTAATAGCTAGGAACCCTACCATAAATAATGTGGCCTTGCTTCCCAAGGGTTTATAATTATAAAATTAATCAATGTCTAAAATCATAATAAGAATTTCCTACATGATACTTGGTCATTTATTAAACATTGTCATAGAGATTGTTTCAGTTGGGAGATAATATCATTCATAATCTACATACACACAGGCTAACATCCTAACGTCCTAATATTTACCAGGAGGGAGTTTTGGGGAGTCACTTAATACTTCATGAAGCACTGTTTTCAGTTCCAAGGGACTGTAACTGATATTGGTATATAGGTGATATTAATTAATGGTAAGTGGACCCTTTAAAATGACAAAACTTGTCTAGTTTACCATCATCATGGAAATAGTTAACTACTCCCAGGGAGTTAAGCTGTGGCCTTTTATTACATCACTTATTATCACAGCTCTATAAGTGTTGTCATTACCTCTATTTACACATAAGGAAAATGACTCACTCAGGGATCCACACATAAAGGGCAAAGCCTTCAAAGGCAAAGCCTTCTTGAAGTTGATGATGTCCTCTTTTACCATGTCCAGACCCTGCACCTCAGTGAATTTGTATGTGGTTCCTGCTTCTCTTTATTTTTTCCAGAGTTCACTTCCCAGCAGCTGGTTATTACCACCATCCCAACATAGGTCTGCAGTTTGTGGTGAAAAGGGCATTGACCATTGAGATTGAATTTTGTGCCTGGGGAAAGTTCTGGGACAGGGATGTCCTGGAGCATGGTTGGATGGTGGCAGGACCTCTGTTTGACATCAAAGCTGAGCAAGGAGCTGTGGCTGCTGTGTACCTTCCCCACTTTGTGGACCTCCAAGGTAACCAAAGGAAAGATAGGGAGGAGGGTGATGGTAATGAGAAGACTGAGTGGGCATATAGGATGGTGGGTGATGGGGGCAAGGCTCATGGTTTCCTTAGCAAGGCAGAGAAGGTCACAGAGGTGGAAACTAAGGTATTTCCTTTCTCCATTCATGTCTGACATATGTTTTGTGAAACATGTGTCTCCCAGCCTTATAATATTTCTGAGCTTAAGTAAATGTTTCCCCAAATGGAAAATTATCTCCTCAGTAACAATAACTATCATTTATTAAGTGTTCTTTACTCAGACTGTATCACCCAGAGTCCCAGAAGAAAACAGGTGATAAACTGAAATACTTAAAGAGATCTGGCAAAGTCAAGGGTATGTACACCATGAAGTTAAATGAAACAAGGAATATTTAGTATCTGTCTTAGCTATAGATCCTTTTATTGCTGCAACAAAACACTATGACCAAAAGCAAGCTTGGAAGAATGGGTTTATTTGGCTTACACTTACACAGGACTGGTCATCATTGAAGGAAGTCAGGACAGGAACTCTAACAAGACAGGATCCTGGAGGCAGGAGCTGATGCAGAGGCCATCGAGGGGTGTTGCTTACAGGCTTGTTTCCCCTAGTTTGCTCAGCCTGCTTTCTTATAGAACCCAGGACCATTAGCCCAGAGGTGAAAACACCCACAACCCTCCTCCATCAATCACTAATTAAGAAAATGCCTTACAGCAGGGTCTTACGGAGGCATTTTCTCAAGGTTCCTCCATTCAGATAACTCTAGCTTGGGTCAAGTTGACTTAAGATTAACCAGCACAATTGACCCTGTGACACACAAATACATTCACTATTAAGCCACACTTTTCCTTTCTTATTCATCCCCAAGATCTCACATTAAAAACATAAATAACTTTAAAAGTCCCACAGTCTTTACAAATTCAAACACATTAAAATTCAGTCTCCTTAAAATAGCCAATCTCCCTACAAGTCCAAAATTTCTTTTAAAAGTTCAGTCTTTCAGCTATGGGCTCCTGTAAAAAACCAAAACTAAATTAAATACCTTCTCACTTCAAGAGGGAAAAACCAGGGCAGAGTCATACTATGAACAAAGCAAAAACCAAACTCCAATAGTGTAAATAACTCAATGTCCAATGTCTGAGATCTACTCACAATCTTCTGGTCTCTTCCAGTGGGCTTGGTCACTTCTCCGGCTCTGCCCTCTGCAGCACACACAGTTTGTCTTCTAAGGTCTGGCAGGCTCCACTCCACTGCTGCTGCTGTTCTTGGTGGTCGCTCCATGGTATTGGCATCTCTAAAATACTGGGGTCTTCTACTGCAACTGGGCTGCACGTTCACCAATAGCCTCTTCTGGGCTCTCTTCACGGTGCAAAGCCTCAACTTTTCTCCATGATCCCTTCAGTCTTGGGGCTTCCACTGCTACTCTGGCTGCACCTTCACCAATGGCTTCTCCTGGCCTCTCACAGTGCCAAATCTCAGATGCTCTCCATGACCCCTCATACCTTCAAAATCAGTACCACCTAAGTGACTCTTACACTATCAAGTTTGGCTGCCAACACAGAGTACAACCTTGGCCACTTCTGGAACACAGCTTCTGTGTGCTGACTCTCAGGAAACACTTCCCAGAAGATTTCACCTCAACTGCTAAATTCTCAGCTCCTGTGGACCAGCATCGAGTATCCTAGCAAAGCAAAGTTTTGCCTTAGTAGTTCTGATATCTTGTTAATCACAGACGATTCTTCAGTCCCAGCTAACCAGAACCACAGATTCTTCGCACAAAAGGCTGGTAGAGTCTTTGTTTCGCTCTGAAAAGTAATGAGCTAGGCCTCCATCATCTGCACTGCTCTCAACATTCTTATCTTCTAAGCCCTTACAGAACAGTCCACTGAGCTTTCAACACTCAATGGCTTTTCTAGCCCAAGGTTCCAAAGTCCTTCCACAGTATTCACCCAAAACCACATAGGTCTGTCACAGACAAGTAAACACTTCTATTTACTAGTAAAATCTAGCCTTGGTGGGGGTCAACCTACTAACATCCAGCTCAGATGGGCATTGAGTCCTTGCCATTACCACTTCCACTTTGGGCCCTGCTTTCACCTATGCAAGGGCATGAACAACAGACTCAATGTGTTAAGTTCCACCACAGTTCTGTGTGTCTAGCAGTAAGTGAACTTGATCTGCCCTTACTCTGAATGAGGGCATATTCTTGAGGATTAATTGGCTTGTGTAATGTGAGACTAGAGTCAGGATGTACAGCAGGGCCCAAGGAGACCACGTCTGCTTTAGTTGTGGCTCACAGACCATTTTTCACACTCCATAATTTGAAGCAGTGCTAAGAACTCTAGCCACTGCCTACCGGGCTGAAAGTTGGCAACATTGTCCTTGGAGATCTCCTGGGAAGTTCAAGATTAGGTGCCAGTAGAGACTAGTAAAGGTCTCTTTCCTTACAGATTGCATCTTCTCTGTGTGCTTATAGAATAGGAAAGGCCAATTTCATAATAGTGTCAGTATCGTTTGTGAAGCTGCTACATCTATAATCTTTTTACCCTCTAAAACAATGATTCTCAACCTTCCTAATGTGTGACCCTCTAATATAGTTCCTTATGTTGTGGTGACCCCGAGTCATAAAATTATTTTGTAGCTACTTTATAACTGTAATTTTTCTACTGCTATGAACAATAATATAAATATCCATATTTTTGGATGACCCCTGTGAAAGGGTTCAATCCTCAAAGGGGCCGTGACCACAGGTTGAGAACCACTGCTCTGAAAGGTTCTGCCTCCCTATGTTATCACCCTAGAGTTAGGATTTCAACACATGAAGTATGTGGAGGACACAGTGATTCAGGCTACAACATCGGGATCTCTGATATCTTCTTTGACAGGGGGGCATGTGGATACTTCCTTATTCAAAGTGGCTCACTTTAAAGAGAAAAGGATGGCCTTGGAAAAGCCAGCCAGGGTGGAACAACACTACATAGTCCTGGAAAACCCCAGCTTCTCCCTGATGGGAGTCCTACTGAGAATGATCCCAGCTGCTCAGCGTTTCATCCCAATCACCTCCACCACATTGCTCTACCGTCCCCACCATGCTAAGGAAGTCACCGTCCATCTCTACCTGATCCCCAATGACTGCACCATCCGGAAGGTGATATTCATAACCCAAAGCCTGGGCCAGGGTGGGCTGACAGACAACAGGAAATGAGCCAGAGCTCTCTAGAGGGATCCTCACTTGGGCATGAGGCTGTTGTAAAGAGAACTCTCATGTGAATGAGTGGTCCTACTTTTTGCTTCACATTTGCCTATTCCTAGTATACCTGAAGTCTCTTCTGACTGCATTTGCAGCTCTGTGCTCGCCATGAAACCTTCTACGTCTCCTTTCATTGATTCAGGAAGATATGAAAGCTCCATGTCCAACCTGTTGCCTTTCTCTCTCACTTCATCTCTTGCAGTGACCCCAATTCCACCATAAATATGACAAAGATTAAATGTGAGGCTGTCTGAGTGGCTAAACATGGGGAACACCGGTACAGAGGTGGTGTTACCTCCCTACACCCATACAGACACACTGACTTACCATCTCACCTTATTCAGACCAGATTCCACGGAGTAAAAATTTTGCTAAATCACCATTCTATGTGTTACTTAGGCCATAGATGATGAAGAAGAGAAGTTCCAGTTTGTGAGAATACACAAGCCACCCCCATTGGATTCTCTTTATTTGGGTTCACGCTATACTGTGTCTGGTTCAGAGAAGCTGGAAATAAATCCCAAGGTGAGCAGCCTGATGTCCACCCCTCACCTGGATCAGAACTAGACTTGGGGAACCCTGTGGGCCAATCTGAGGGATTTTCTATGGACCAGGAAAGTTGAGATTGAGGAGAAAATATGTGGGATTTGAAACAGGGAGATAGGATCAAAGAGATGGGGAAGATATTTGGAGCTCTGAGGTGTGTTTGGCTACAGGGTATCAATGCCATGCAGCTGAAAAAACAAGGAGCACACCTGTAGCTGAACACACTGCATTTATTACTAACTACAAAAAAAAACATGCACTATGAAAGACTATGGGGAAATCTTATCTTCATAAAATAGTGCTAGAAAGAGTTGATTCATGGTTGAATGCAGTTACTATCAATTTGATAAACTCAGAGGGCAAGGACAATTCTATTACTGAGAGCCTCAATAAATACCATCTCTAGGAAGATAAAATTAAAGCAAGAAAAAAATTAATTGCTAAAGACATAGTGATCACATATTTAGTGTGTGGCAAAAAGAAAATAAGAAAGAACAGCATGAAAATAAAGAAGAAGCTCTTAGTATTTTACAGGGTGTTAAATAGACCAAGACTGGCATTAGAAAAGGAGATGGGCCCAGGCGTAGCTGGTCAACACAAAACAGACTCCATGGGTTTTATTTATGTTTCTTTTTAAAATTTTCTGGGTTGTTTGTATGCTGTTTGTTTTATTACCTTTGTCTTATTGTTTTTTGTTTTGTTTTGTTTTGTTTTGATTTTCTTTTTTGTTTGAGAGAGAGAGAGAGAGGAAGAGAGAGAGAGAGAGAGAGAGAGAGAGAGAACATAAAGTTGGATGGGTAGGAAGGTGGGAAGGATCTGGGAGAAGTTGGGGGAAGAGGAACATGATCAAAATATATTATAAGAAAAAGATTTAATAATAAAAAAAGAAAGAATGAATAAAAGTAACATGTATTACAAAGAAAAAGAAAGAAAAAATAGAGATGGAAAGGGATGTTGAAGAATCAGGCAATTCATTTTTTTCTAAGCTCTCTAACAGAAGCTCCATTTTTTTTAAGGCAACAAACAACATCTGAAAGAATTCTGATGATTCTGTTTAATGTTGGACCAGGTTCCAGTAGGTAGAAAGAAGTTATGTTGTTGGACCCCAAAGTTTAGGGTCCTGAGTGGGCGCCCCAAGAACCCAGACTCCAGTCCAGTTGATGCAATAGCAAGAGGTTTTTATTACGGCTGTATACAGTCGGGCAGACTCAGCTCAAAGAGCAAGAGTCACACCGCACCATAGTTCATAGGTGCTTTTAAAGGAAAAACCCACCAAAGTCACAGGATTACAATTCCCATACAATCACAGAGTGATCACAGAGTGGGTACAGTTACGTCAACCTCAAGGGGGGTATCAGGGAGGGGGGTGTGGAGGTCACAATGGTCCTTCCTGGAACATTTGCAAACTATCCCAGTCACAGTTGAGCACATCTCTTAACAGAAATCTCTTTACATTGCTGTATTGTTGCAGGGGTGGTCAGCTTGCCCTGGGAACTAGATTTTTAGTTTCTTATTTCCTGGTGCTTGAAGTTTCTCATTTCCTGAGGCTTGGGGGTGTAAGCCTGAAGGGTTAGGGTCTTTCAATGTTTGTGTTTTAAGTTAATGTTTTAGTTTTATTTCTGTTGCTGTTATAAAAATACCCTGACAAAAATATACCTATGGAAAAAACGCTTTCTGTTTTGGTTTTGGTTTTTTGAGACAGGGTTTCTCTGTGTAGTTTTGGTGCCTGTCATGGATCTTGCTCTGTAGACCAGTCTGGCCTTGAACTCAGAGAGATCTGCCTGACTCTGCCTCTGAGTGCTGGGATTAAAGGAAGGTGTGCACCACCACCACCTGGAAAAAAAAAAAGGGGGGGGGAGGGTTTATTTCAGCTCACAACTCCAGGTACCTCATATAATGAAATCACAGGACAGGAACTTAAAGCAAGTAGTAACATCGCCAGACAAGAGCAAAGAAAAATGTGTGTGTACACTTTCTTTTTTGCTTATGTTCAGTTTGATTTCTTGTCCTAAATATATAAGTCAGGGCTCCTGCCTAAGTAATGGTGCTGTCCACAGTGAGCTGGATCATCATACATCGGTTAATTTAATTAAAACAGTCCTCCACAGAGGTACCCACAGGCCAACCTATTATAAACAATCATTTCAACTTTCTTTCAAGGTGATTCTAGGTTATGTCAAGTTAACAGTAGAAGCTAACCATCACTGTTGGAAAACATGAACCTCAAAATGAGTACATGGTGTTTTTCTGCAGTATCAGTTGTTAACAAAGAATGAGAGGGACATGATCTATTATTCAACAAATATAAGCCCATTACCACTACGTTTCAATAGACATAGTTCAGAAGACCTGACAGATGCCAAGACCAAAAAGGTCTCCAAATACGTTTTGGAAACAGAGGAAGAACTTGGTGGTTTGGCTATTTGGGAACAAATATGAGAGAGATTAAGAATGGTGCTTAGATTTGGGATCTGAGCATTGAGGAGACATTAGTGCCATTTACTGTGTTTAGGGGCTGGGGGTGGGGGAGGGCTGACTGGGAGATAATAGGGAATCAAGAGTTCTGCCTCAGGTTTGAGAGGAGAGAGGCTATGTATAATGATTGAACAGTTGAGTTTAGGGTTCATTCAGCTAAACAAGCTTTGCATTTAAGATGGGGGAGGAAGAGGAAGAAGAGTCCAGTTCATAATGGAATTAGAAAGATCTGTTTTATAG
>CABHPP010140371.1:9887-25699 GCA_902168425.1 Peromyscus attwateri
CCTTCTTTCCTTCCTTCCTTCCTTCCTTCCTTCCTTCCTTCCACCCACCCATCCATCCACCCATCCATCCATCCATCCATCCATCCATCATGCATCCATTCATCCATCCATCCACCCACCTACCCATCCATCCATCCATCCACTCATCCATCCATCCATCCACTCACTAATCACTTACCCATCCATATACACAGCCATCCTATGCATCCATCCATCAATCTGCCTACCATCTACATATCCATCCATATCAACTCATTCACTCATCCTTCATCTAGCACCTATCATTTTTCATTCACCCATCACCCATGAACACCACTATCCATTTACCAAAATCCATCCATCCATCCATCCATCCATCCAACCATCCAACCATCTACATGAATCCATTCATCCTCATTCACCATCCATACTTCCATCCATTCATCCACACATAAATTATCCACTCTCTCATCTATCTATCCACTCACCACCATCTATCACTCACAATCCACATAATATTCCATCCAATTATCCATTTCTCTACTCTCCACAAAGCATGAATCCTTGTAACCATTCTGCTATATCAACTCACTTATTTAGCTTCATCTGTCATCTATCTATCCACCCATTCATCTTATCCCCCACCCTCCCTCCTTCCTCTTTTCTCATTTACTTGATTAGCCACTCTAGTAAGTTAGGGAGGCTCACTGCTACAAGGCCTGAGATATATCAAGACCAATAGTAGCTCCAGGGAGTGTCTTGGCATTTTTCTTGAATGTGAGAGATGAAAGGAAATCCTGAAGTCTCTAGCTACATCCCACTCGATTAGTAGGTGTCCGTCAAAGTTAGAGAGGAGAAAAGCTAATTTCCACCATATCCTTGCCCAGGAAGAGGAACCTGGAGGCAGGTGGTCCTGATGAACACCTGGTGTAATTACTGCTTCCCTGACTTACCTGTCTTCTAACTAAAAGAAAGGATTCTCCCTTTAAAGTATTCAAGAAGAAGAGTGTTCGTTCACAATCAGGCCTCTTGGTTTCTGTCTAGTATACTCTGAGTTAGATAGTGGTTTAATACTATTGTTAGATGCAAGTAGAAATGACTGCTAATACTGTTTGTGATATTTTTAATGAATATTGTTTAAAAAGTAACAGACCAGGTAGGTATTCACTGTTTTATCTGAAGCAGCAATCCATTGTCAGGAGGGTGACTAAGTGTTACTGCGCCCCTGGTGGCAGGCACCTGGAATTGCAGGCATAGTGCTGAGAATTGGCCCTTTAAAGCTCCAAGCAGGTCACTTTAGTCACTCTCTGGGAAAGCTTCTATAACCTTCACACACAGGACCAAGAAATCCCAGGACTGTGTCTGAATATCTCCTTGTCCCCCTTACTCCGCCTTTCTTGGGACTTACCGAGATTTCTTTTCCCATTCCAATCTGGCTGAGGTTGGGTTTCATGCCTGCGCCCATCTGCCAAATTATTGCCTCTGCTGGTTGAGTCTTGAAGGGCCACTCCCTGGCGTGGAGCTCATACCAGATGGTGCTGTCAGACAGTGGACATGGTTGAGGAGGCATCGCTGTACTGTGCCATTTGTGACCCAGGAACTCCCTCTTCACCCACCGCGCAGACAGAGGTAGCCTCCTGGCTAGCCATTCCCTTTGCGGTCTCTACCCAAGGGGCTGCTATTTTGTCTAAAACCCTCTTGAAGTTAGCCATTAGGCTGATACAACTCTACCTGAAGAATTTAACACAAGGTGGTGGCCATCTCTGACCTTATACTCATGATTCTAGGAAACAACTATATTTGAATACTTTATTCATGAGGTTGCTTTCTATGGCCTCACATACAACACTGAAAAGGGTAGAAATAGCATAACATCTCACTAGTAACCAGCAGATGTATGTATTATAGTAACTCCTTAAAATGAAATGGTGCCGTATTACCTTGAGAATATTTGCAAGCATTTTGCTGGAGTGAAAAATTCTCAACAGATCACTTTAAGTGTAAAAAGCAGGATGAAGATGGTTATGGGGTCTTTGTGGGGGGGTGTGGGGGTGTGGGGGTGTTTTCGAGACAGGGTTTCTCTGTGTGGTTTTGGTGCCTGCCCTGGATCTCGCTCTGTAGACCAGGCTGGCCTCGAACTCACAGAGATCCACCTGGCTCTGCCTCCTGAGTGCTGGGATTAAAGGTGTGCGCCACCACCACCCAGCTGGATATGGGGTCTTTAAAATCACTATGTATGCATGGATGGGGGAGGATCACGAAAGCCAACAACATGCCCATGAGGAGTAGCGGGGTGGGGAGCTTTTACTTTTATAGTTGTGCACTGTAAGGATGAGTCACAGTGTGGAGTGGCAGAAGGAAACATAAAGACTGTGGTGTGATGAAGACCGGCCAAAGTCTATGCTAGTGGGTTGAGGCAGTGTAAGCTATGCCCCCCTTTCTCTGTGCCCACAGAAGGGTGTCTATGTGGGACACCAAGCATCCGCACACAGTGCTGGGATTACTCCATGGATATCTGCCATGCCACATGTCCCATAAATCACAACGGTGCAATAAAGGGAGAAAGGATGCCAGCATTGAGCTTGGCCACAGATGGGGGGATGGCTGGATGGCACATCAATGCCATCATGAGGCACCATCAGTGGTGAGGATGGTGGCGGAGGAGCTTGGGGAGGCTGGCATGTCACTGAGCTAGCTATACTGTGGCCAATGATCTCCCGTTCCCTGAGAGGCAGGTCTCTTACCTCAGGAAATATCTCAATAAAAAGGATGTTTCCTCCTCCACAAGGTGACCCTCTGGGCTTCTCTCTCTCTCTCTCTCTCCTCTCTCTCTCTCTCTCTCTCTCTCTCTCCCTCCCTCCCTCCCTCCCTCCCTTTCTGTCTCTTTTCCTGAGATAGAGGTTCTCTCTGTAGCCTTGGCTGTCCTGGAACTCACTCTGTAGCCAAGGCTGGCCTTGAACCCACAGAGATCCACCTGCCTCTGCCTCCCAAGTGCTGGGATTAAAGGTGTGTGCCACATCGGGCTCTCTGGGCTTTTCTTTAAGGAACACAAAGGCACTCTGGGATTCCCTTGACCGACCAAGGGCTGTGTTAACTCAAGTCTTCACAGGCAACTTTATTTTATTTAAATTTTTTTTTTATTTTTAAGTAAGTCTATGTGTGGGTATATGCACATGACTATGGAGACCAGAAGAGGGTGTTGGAGATTCGGGAGTTACAGTTGTGAGCTGACTGATGTGTGTGCTGGGAACCAAACTTTAGAGTTTTGCAAGAGCAACAGGTACTCAACCATACAGCCCTAGATGGCCTGGAACTCACTGAATCATCTCTCTAGTCCCTAGGTGTGCTGCCCAAATATAAGGTGAACAAGGAGAACAGCAACAGACATGTTAAAGTGGCCGGGGACAGCCCAGGAGTCCTCAACCCTACACAAAGAACTACAGGCAACTAAGGACGCTGAGAGCAGGAGAAACAGTCTTCTCCAGGGAGGAGCACACCATTGGTTATCCAATATCAAATGTTCGGTCTTGAAAATACATGCAAGTAGCATTACACAGACTGAACAGGTTATATTTAAGGATGCGAATATATACATATACATATATATACATGCAATATCAATGAATGGAAAAAGGGGCCATGAATTTGAAAAACAGTAAGATGTGGTATATGGGAGGGCTTGGAGGGAGGAAAGGGAAGGGAAAATGATGTCATCACATTATAATCTCAATTTTTAAGTTAAAAATAAGTAAACAATAAATGGAAAAACTCCTTTCTGCATTTTATTTTCTTTGTTGCTAGGGATGGAGCCCAGTGTCTCACGGCTGTTATGGTTATGCCTTCCATCACCGGCTTCAGTGTGGAAGCATGAAGCTCAGCTTGATTGACAGTGTCTGGAGGAACGTGGGTTTGGCCTGCTTTTCAATTGCTGGGGTAGAATCCAGAGCCTCGTACATGCTAAGTAAGCACTCTACGCTGAGCCCCACACCTAATGCTCAGTGTGTCTTCTTATTCTAACGCTTTGACTGGTTGGCGACTTGCTGGCCCTGGTGGACCGTCCCCGGCCTAGGTTAGCTGACTCCTGTAGACAGGGAGGGGCTGGCCAGGGAGTGTGCCTTTCACAACAAACCAAATGACTCAGAACATCTTGACCAGGTGTTCACACTTCAGGTCCATGTCCCCTCCCTAATCCCTCCATCCAGAGCCCAAGAAATGATTCAAGTTCCATGATTTTCTGTCATTTTCTTTCTTGTGTACATGTGTTCCTGTGGGCACATGTGTATGTGCACCTGCGCTTATGCACCTATGTGCGCATGCGGGTGGGTGCCAGCGGCCAACCTACGGTATCATTCCTTAGGCATGTCCACTTTGCTTGCCCAAGACAAGGTCTCTCTATGTAGCTCTGGCTGGTCTCAAACTCACTTTGTAGACCAGACTGGCTTTGAATTCACAGAAATCTGCTTACTTATAGCTCCTGAGTGCTGAAATTAAAAGTGTGTGCCACCACACCCGGCTTGATTTTTAAGACAGGAGTCTCTCACTGGCCTGGAACTCATCAGTTCATCCAGACTAGCCAGGGAGCTCCAGAGATTCCCTTGTCTATTCATCCCCAGTGCTGGGATCACAGGCATGCACTACCATACCCAGCTTTTTATTCCGGTTCTGGGAACTGAACTCAGGTCCTTGTATTGGCATGCCATGCACTTAGGACTGAGCCATCTCTCCAGTTCCTGGAGAGGTTTTATTAAGCTTAATCTGCAATAGAGAGAAGCAATGCTTTGAGCGTAACTCACTCCCAGGTCTGAGGGCTGCTGTGTTCAAAGTCCCGGCCACAGAATTAGGGTGGCCCTGGTCTGAACCCCAGCTCTGCTGCTACCAGGTGCTGTATAGCTTCTCACAACCATCTGGCCCCGCTTTTCTCAACCTGTCAATCCAGGACAGCATGGCCCCCGTTTGGAAAGGTGTTTGTGAAGACTGCATGCTACCACACACACGAAAAGCTCAACACAGCGTTCAGTACACTTCCAGCAGCTTCTTTATGCTCTTAATCATCCCTGAACATGAGGTTCCCTGGCAACAGGATGCTCCTAATTGGCGGGAGTCCGAGAGCACGGGGTCCATCGCAATCCAACAGTGTCACCAATAAAAGGCTCATTAAAACTTCCTTCCTAACCCAACTTTTAAGGGGAAAAAAAAATACACTTTGAGGAGTAAAAAAAAAAAAAAAAAAATGTTATAGATGAAAAGCCTAGTGGGAAACCAATTACTTACTCTAGTACATTTTGTTAATTACATTTTTTTCTTCCGTTAAATTCACAGTAAAAATAAACCAACTTAATTACTGCAATTTGGTTCCAGATAATGATATCTAACTAGATAAAGATTTGGGAATTAACTAGTTAGACCAAGTGATGGCTTCTTAAGGGGTTCAAACGACAGGCTCTGAGGCTTGAGATCTTCTTAAAATGCACAGCTGGGGGCCAGCAGTGAGGGCACAGTGGGGTGCTTTTCTCCTGGAGGCTGACTGCCTCTCCAGTGCGCCTCAGGGATGACAGGTCTAATTGCACAAATCTACAGCCTCGCAGCTTCCTCGGTCAGTGTTTCCAGCACTACCTCCCCGCTCTTCAAATCCATCCCATAAATAAGGCCAGGGTCAGTGTGGCTATTTATGTGTGACGGGGCACAGCTATTTCCTAGCTGCGCTTTCTCATCTGTTGGTGGTGGTGGTGGTGGTGTGTGTCTACACATGTGTTATAGTGCTCTTGTGTGTATGCAAATGACTCCTAAATGCACATGCGTGAGTATGTACAGATGTGTGGAGATCAGAGAGCATGCTGGATATCTTGCCTCCATTTCGCTCCACTTTATTTTTTTTGAGGCAGGGTCTCTCACTGAATTAGTGGAATCACTAATTCACCTAAGCTGGCTAGCCATTGAGCTCTAGGGATCCACCTGTGTCTGCCTCCCCAGTACTCACCCAGTTCTTTACATAGACACTAAGGTTACAAACTAATGTCTTCATGATCCTGTAACAAGCATTTACTGACTGAACCATCTCCCTGGACCCCTGATTGTTATTGTTATTATTACTATTATTATTGAGACCTGAGCCTATGTCTTGGTCCCTTCTCATCCTTCTATGCTTCTGAGAGCTTCTCATTTTCCCCCCATGGCTGCAGATGTTACACAAATGAATGCTTCCTCTCCCAACTCCAGAGGTGAGGTGGATGTGGATTCCCCCACTTCTGCTAATCATCTCCAAAGGTGGTCAGACTCACTGTGCTCATACCCAACTTCTTTGCATAACCCAACCACGCCTCACTTCCAAGGTCACTACCTTGGTGAACACCACTGCTCTTCTATTCACCGATGGCTGCTATCTCGGGACCCCATCACTAAACCCTAGCACTTATACCCTGTAAAGGCCTCTTTATTTTGAGCCCATACCCACGGCTTCTGATGGATGGAATGACCAATACCTCCTTATGTGTCAGTCACCCAACCTTCTCCATTCAGTTATCTGTAGAGCAGCCAGAGTAATCTGGTTGAACTGGGGCTCCTGTGGCAATCATGCCATTTGCCTGCTTTATAACCATCAATGGCTCCCTAGTGCCTTGAAGAGGAAACTACATACCACCATTAAGTCCATGAAGGCCTAATCCTGCTTTCTCCCTTAGTGTCTCACCTCAGCCTCATTCCCAACCCAACGCTTCATCCCTCAGGACCTTTCCCATGGCTACATGTTCCTCCAGTGTAGATGATTTATCTTCTCTCTGCGCCACCTGTCTCCCTGCATCTGCCCTCCGACTCCAGCTTAGGAGTCATTTCCTGCTGGAGGCCCTCCCTCACCTCCCAGGTTGGTACGGGGATTCTCTTTCACCCCCAGAGTCCTGCCTTCATCCCCAGGGCAGCATCCCACTGATTCCTGGAACTCTACAATGCAGAGTAGAAGGAGTCGTGAGGTCAAAGGCAGGATCGCAGCTCAGAAGCACAGCCCTTGCCTTGCATGCGCGAGGCCCTGGGTCCCAGCCCCAGCAGCTTGGCAAGCAGGAGTCAAAAAGGTTCTGAAATTCATTCTTTTCTGAAAATGGCAGAGATAATATCATTTCCTGTCCTTGAGAGCCATCTACACTTGGTGGCTTGCTTACAAGGAGCACATGTTAGAAGGAGACAGCACATTCCGAGTTACGGTAGTTGCTCTCCTATTCAGCATACTTGTCTGAACTCAAAGAAAGTTGTAAGGTGACAGATGTGTGACCTGCCCTGGTTTCCACCATTATGCAAAGCACACACTTGTCAAAGTATCCTGTTGCATGTAAATACGACATTCAAAAAGAAAACTTAAAAAAAAATATGGTGGGAGCGATGCTGTGTAATGCCTCAAACTTAGCTCATATTTGCCACAAGGCTATTTGCTACCATGTTGGGAGCTCTCTGGAGCCGCTTCCACACAGCAGGGTTGACTGTTCTGCACGGTTGAGTGAGCATGAGCAACCATCTTAGAAGTGACCCATAGTTACTCCATACACAATGAACATTGTAACAATGTAACAGTGAATTGGTATACAATGAACAAATGGATGAATGAAAGAACGAATGAATGAGTAGGGTAACTAGTCATGGCCTCATAATCAGAAACTAGGCATTCAAGTGTGCTACAGGTTGGGCGGTGGTGCACCCCTTTAATCCCAGCACTCGGGAGGCAGAGGCAGGCGGATCTCTGTGAATTTGAGGCCAGCCTGGTCTACAGCGCGAGGTCCAGAACAGGCACCAAAACTACAGAGAGAAACCTTGTCTTGAAAAGCCAAAAAAATAATAATAATAATAAAAGGGGGGTGCTACAGTTCTATTACATCCCCCTCAGGTCCCCCAAGCTCACTCAGAAGTCCTACCACCTTGCCCTTCCCAACCTGTGCCCTGACTCTTCCAAAGATGTCACTAGGCAGTGGCTCTACCCAAGCTGTGGAGGTCAAAGGCCAGGGTGTGGCCCACTTACCCGAGAGCAAAGACATCCGAGTGCTTGGAGAAGGGGAGCTTGTCCTCTTCTGTGTCGGGGGACAGCTGACGGATGATCTCTGGGGCCAGGTGGCACAGCCAGCCATTCTGGATGCGTAGCTTGTCTTCTCGCCTGCGGGGACAAAGCCCGGGAGAGCCTTGTTTTGCAGCACTGATCCCAGGTCCTGGGAAGACCTCTACCGGCTTCCTACCCTCCTCCGTGGGCATTCCCTGACCATCTGTATGAGGCTGAGACCCAGGGTGAGGCACAGGGAGAAGGATGATGGAGAGAAGCCCAAGCCACCCTCAAGTCCACAGCCTCTGGACCCTCTTGCTCATCTTCGTTGAACACGGTTCGTTCCTGTTGTTCCTATAAGTTGTGCTCTGCTCTCTAAGGTTGCCTCTAGGGAAACTATACTGGGTGGTTTTGTGTGTCGACTTGACACAAGCTATAGTCATCAGAGGAAGGAGCCCCAGCTGAGGAAATGCCTCCATGAGATCCAGCTCTAAGGCATTTTCTCATTTAGTGATCAATGGGGGAGGGCCCAGCCCATGGTGGGTGGGGCCATCCCTGGGCTGCTGGTCCTGGGTTCTATAAGAAGGTGGGTTGAGCAAGCCAGGGACAGCAAACCAGTAAGCAGCACCCCTCCGTGGCCTCTGCATCAGCTTCTGCTTCCGGGATCCTGCCCTGTTTGAGTTCCTGCCCTGACTTCCTTCAGTGATGAACAGCAAAGCTCAAGTGTAAGCCTATTAAACCCTTTCCTCCCCAACTTGCTCTTTGGTCATGGTGTTTCATCACAGGGATAGAAACTCTAACAAAGACAGGAACTATGCAAAAATCTCACAGATTAATACCTCAAGTCTCCCAAATTGTACATTCTGGTAGATTCCTGGCACCAGATCCGCAATTGTAAACAAGACTAACAAGGTATGAGCCCTTGCAATTGGTAAGAAAGAAGAGCCAATGAGGATGAATTAAATGGAAAAAAGTCCACACAGTGAGAAACACTACACAGAGTCACGACAGAGGCCTGTGTCCCAGCCGAGGACACATCTGACATAAGCCTTATGTGACAGAGGATCTGGCCATGTGAACACAAGGATTATCTTAGCCAGAAGGGAAAGATAGGTCAAAAACCCAGGGAGGTGACCAGAGGAGGGTTCCAGAAATCAAGAAACAGCAGTTCACAGGAAGGTAATATGCATCCCATGTTTGAACACGGATACTGGTAGCTGGGCACTGTTCTTCCCCCCCCCCCCCCCCATGATAAACAGCAGTGCACTGGATATCTGTGGGAAAATGCTGTCACTATCTGCCACTGTCCCCGAGATAAATGTCTAGAGGAGGAAGGAAGCAAAGTCGCTCCAATACCTTGAAAATCTCCAGCAGATCGGAGCCTTCCATTGGGGACAGATGACTAAGTGGCCCTTGTATGAAGTTTCCAATGACCAAAGACTACTACAGAAGGGGGTGTTGGCCAAGGGACATGAGTAAGAGACAGGCGCATCAAGACTGGGCGCCGGAAGGCCCACAGTCTCCATGACAGTCTCTATGGGGACCTGGGCTGGCTGCATGCTATGGCTCTTCCGGGTAGGCTTTCAAGCTATATGAGGTGTGACGTGCTGGTCCCTCCAGGGCACTCAGTCAGAGCCCCCATCATGATTTCCCCCATGTCTGAACATCTTCAGGGACAATGTTGTTTTATTAGTCTCTCAAATGTGGCAGCCACCAATTTCTGTGGCTTTCTCACTCTTCAAAGGTGGACACCATGACCAAAGGGATGATAATTAAATATATAGAGAGAGTGTTTGTGAGCTCTTGGCACATGCCTAGAGGTCAGAGGACAAACTACAGAAACTGGTTCCCTTCTGCCCTGTGGGTCTTGGGGACTGAACTCAGGTCTTCAGGCCTGGTGGCGAGGGCATTTCCCTGCTAAGCCACCGTAACAGCCCCAAGGACTGAGCTTGAGATTTAATTCCACTTTAAAATTTTAATTGTATGTAGCCTCTCTCTGTGTCTCTCTGTCTGTCTCTCTGTCTGTCTGTCTGTCTGTCTCTCTCTGTGTCTCTCTCTCATACACACACACACACACACACACACACACACACACACACACACACAGAACTCACATGGCGGGTTGGTCAGAGGACAACTTGCAGGAATCATCCTCTCCTTCTAGCATGAGAATCCCAGGGATCAAACTCCGGTCATCAGGCTGGGCAGCAAGTGCCTTTACACTGAGCCGACTCACAGACCCTGATTCCACTTTAATTAAAGTTAAATCTGCACAGATACATCTGTCTGGCTAGTGGCCCAGCTCTAGATAATGATTTACTAAAACCAATTTAAAAAAAAAGAAACTTAAATATATTTTAATAAGTGACTTTTAGCACAGCCATAAATAGAAACTAGTATTTTTCCAATACACATTAAAATGAAGACAGAAAGCATTTGTCCATTCCCTCCTTAAAATCTGCTCACAGCCTGCCCTCTCAGAAACCCCGGGCCTAAAGGAAAGAACTCTTAATGAGGCGGCAGGAGTTTAGGGGTTCAGAGTTCCAGAGCTGCTGATGCATTTCCTAGTTAGGTGAAGGAGACTAGGAACATTCTAGACTTGCAGTTCTCCAGCCACCCCCCCCTTTTTTTTTTCCAGGGGGCACACAGCATCCATCTGGATAACACAGATATTGAGAGATCCCTAGTGAAGGAGGCTAGGAACATTCTAGACTTGCAGTTCTCCAAGCCCTTTCTCTTCTCAGAGGGCAGACAGCATCCATCTGGATAACACAGATATTGAGAGATCCCTAGACAGGAGCTGAAGGGAGGAGACTGAGCTGGGAAAATCACAGCAGCTTCAGCCTGTGTGTATGGGGGCTCCCGGTAGGGTGCCTCTCCATCCAACATCAGGGGCCATCCGTCCACTGCCTACATTTCTACACCAGGAGCCAGACACAGTCAGGTGGCCACCATGAGATCAATTCTAACTCCGGGCTTCTCGTCCTCAAGCCATATTACTGTGGATGTTTCTGTCAGGTGGGGCTATTCTGTGCTTTGTACCAAGTTTCCTGGCAACCCTGGCCTCTACGCAGTAGTTGCTGGTAGCACCCCTCCCCCAACACACACACACACACCCCCTAACTGTAGCTAGGAGGAATGTCTCCAGACCCATCAGCAGGAAAAATAGGCTCCATTGAAAGTCCTTCATTTAATACTAGAGAAGAGGATGGTCCAGATTCCAGCGTCAAGAATGTCTCCTCTACTGTGAGCAAGGAACATGATAGGACATGTCCCCTGCTCGTACAGAGGGCCCAAACGCTTTAGCAAACCCTGGGGTTGGCAGAGTTGAGTGACATCTTTCTTCTGGAATCAAGAACACCTGCTGGCATTTAAGGATGTAAGGACTCATGTGTTGCTTGTTAGCTGTGAGGCCTCAGGCATACTCTGGCCTCTATTTTCCCATCTGCCAAATGGGCACATTCATTCGTGCCTCCGATAGTGATGGCAACATGAGAGTGTCTAGTTGAGGGCTATGTCTGCTGCCAGGGCCATGTGACTACTGGGTAGAAATTAGTCTATACTACATCCCACTCACATACATTATACCTGTTTATCTGGAGGACTGAGTCCAAAGAACAAAAGTCTACCGCAGAATAGGGAACTTAGAGTAGGTTAGCCAACCTTGCCCAGGCACTGCCAGTCCTTACGGGGGCTGGTGGGCTGGCAGACACCTCAAGTGCCATCGACCTGGGGCTGCTGTGTGTAGGCACATGCCTGGGAGAGGGTTAGAAGGCGGGCTTGGTGCATACACCCCAGGGTGTCCCGTTCCCATGGCAATGGGCCCACCAATGACACGTCCAAATCATCCTCATTATGGTTATTATTATGATTAATAACAGGCTGTGCCAGGCTGGCACGGTAGGGCTGGCATCTTAAATGACACGTCTTCCTGAGGGTGGCAGAGCAGCTGTTTGCGGGGATCTCTATGGTCGTCCCTTTGCGTCCAGTCCGGGTGGGTCTCTTCTAGTGCAGTGGGGGGTTCTGGGAAGCAGCAGCCTTGGGGAACCCAACCCCAGTCAGCCCATCGCGCCCTGGGACTGTTAGTTTGAAGTACTGTTGCTTCTCTATATGAAGTCCCGGCTCCACCCGTCCTACAGGCTCAGGGTGTCCGGCGTACGCGCCTGGACTCTCAGTGTCACTGTCCCTAAAGGCAGGGTGTGCGGGCTCAAGACCTAATGTATGTGACATAAAAGCAGGAGGAGGGACTGCTGGGAAAAGAGGAAGGGCCAGGAAGAAGGGAGACGCCCCAAAAGAGGGCCGCAGGAGGCTGAATGTGAGCAGAGGACACGAGGCAAAGGTGTGTAAATGTCACAGGGAAACCCGTCATTTGGTGTATGCCAGTCATTTAGTCTGTCTTATGTATTGATTTTTAAACTTTTGAAATTACACTTATTAATTTATTTGTCGGGGTGGGGGGAGTTGGAGAGTGTGTGTGAAGGTCGGAGGAAACCTTGTGGGAGTCGGTTCTCTCCTTCGACCATGTGGATCCCAGGGACTAAACTCAGGCCATGAGGCTTGGCCATTACCTGCCTTGCCATCTTACTAGCATACACACACACACACACACACACACACACACACACACACACACACACAACTGTATGCCAGTTTTATATATATATATATAATATGTAACATATACATATATATGTAATATATATATACATATATAATAAAATAATACACACACATATATATTAAAGATGGGGTTTTTGGAGAGAGATTCAAAATTAAACAAGGCCTAAATCCATGGCCTTGGGCAACAGGACTGTCATACTTAGAAACTGGTGGTTTGAGTAAGAATGGCTTAGTCACCCCAGAGCGGAACTATTTAAAGGATTAGAAGGATTAGGAGGTGTGGCCTTATTAGAGAAAGTGTGTCACGGGGATGTGTGTGTGTGTGTGTGTGTGTGTATAGACTTTGAGGTTTCAAAAGCCCACACCAGACTCAATGTCTTGCTCGCTGCCTGCAGATCAGGATGTAACTCTCGGCTACTTCTCCAATGTCATGGGTACCACCAGGCTCCCTGCCCTGATGACAATGGACTAAGCCTCTGAAACTGTAAGCAAGCGAGCCCCCAATTAAATGCTTTCTTTTATAAGAGTTGCCTTATATGATCACGGGTCTCTTCACAGCAGTAGCACAGTGACTAAGACAGAAGTTGGAACCAGGGACTGTGGTATGGCTGTGACAGGCCCGACCATGCTGCTTGTTGGAGGAGTATGGAGGACCTTGGGGCTAGAAAAGCAGGTGGGCGCTCGAAGCAGGGCTAATGAGCCATCCTAGTAGGAACATGGAAGACGGCGCTGAGGGTGATTTGAACTGCGGGGGCCCAGCTCAAGAAGTTTCTGAGGGGAAGGACATTAGTACGTGGCCTAGAGATTGTCATTGGGATATTTTGGCAAAGAATGTGGCTGCTTTTAAAGTCCTTGTTCTAAAACATCTGCCTGAGGCTAAATTGAAGAGTTTTGGATTCATGGGCCTGAGAGATCTAGCAGATCTATAATGAAAAGCAGCAAGCTGGACCAAGAGAAATACAAAATGGACAGTGTGAGGAGAAAAAGAAACACCAGGAAGTATAATGGAGCCAAATCCTCTGCTCAAGGGGATAAAGGTTTAAAGAAAGGCCTGATTCGAAATGAAATAAGGGGAGTGGTGACCTCAGGGCAAGGCCCCACTGCACATTCCTCAGAAATGGGCACCAATTCCCGTCTTGGTCAGGGTTACTATTGCTGTGATGAAACACCATGACCAAAAACAACTTGGGGAGGAAAGAGTTCACTTGATTTACACTTCCACATCACAGTCATCATCAAAGGAAGTCAGGGCAGGAACCTGGAGGCAGGAGCTGATGCAGAGGCCATGGAGGGGGGCTGCCTACTGGCTTGTTCCCCATGGCTTGTTCAGCCTGCTTTCTTATAGGACCCAGGACCACCAGCCCAGGGATGACACCCACCCACAATGTGCCGGGACCTCCCCCATCAATCACTAATTTTTTTAAAAAAATTTATTTATTTATTATGTATACAGTGTTCTGTTTGCATGTATCCTTGCAGGCCAGAAGTGGGAGCCAGATCTCATTACAGTTGGGTATGAGCCACCATGTGGGTGCTGGGAATTGAACTCAGGACCTCTGGAACAGCAGCCAGTGTTCTTAACCTCTGAGTCATCTCTCCAGCCCATCAATCACTAATTAAGAAAATGCCCTACAGGTTTGCCTACCGCCCAATCTCATGGAGGTATCTTCTCAACTGAGGCTCCCTTCTCTCTGATGGCTCTAGCCTGTGTCAAGTTGAAAAAAACCAAGCCAGCACAGACACAGAGGCCACTCATGAGAATTTTGTCTCTTTCTCTTTCTCCATTCTTTCCTTCTCTTCTCTAAGCCTTTCTTCCCCCCTTCCCCCATCTATCTGAGAGATCATACAAGGACAGAGTGAAGAGATAGCCATCAATAAGCCTGGAATAAAACTCTCTGCAGAAAAAGTCAGCCAGGCCTTGACCTTAATGCCCCAGAACTGGGAGAAAATATTACCTGTGTACTGCATTAGCACCCCACACCTGCTACCTTGTTATAGTAACCCTGGTTGGTGAATGCCCTACAAAGCTCTCAGTGGCCATGTGATGCCTGGTTGAATGGAGACACAGACCTGGGAACTTAGGCCTCCCTCCTGAGAATGGATTTGTTGCTGCCTGTAATTCCGACTCCCTTGCCTCAGCTCCCATCGTTCGCTCCCAGGGTGCTAAGCAGGGTCCCAAATCTTCCGTGTTTGATGGTGTCTCCTATCTCCAACTTCTTGCTCCTGTTGGGCATTATTCCTGAGACTCCCCTCTCCTGACACTAGATGGACTCGTGCTGACAGCCAGGATGGGCCAGAGATGGGAAGGGACATTGTCTGGACAAGGCGAGAAGCCACCTTGTCTTTGAATTGGCTTGATTCCCTTCCTGATTGGTCCACACTGAGTCCACAGGAGGAATGGAAGGACAGAGTACCCAAGACCCGCCCCCGCCCCCGCCCCCACTTCTCCTTCCTCATCTCTGCAGTGTGGCCTCAGCAATACCACAGAGGAAGGAATACAGTCATAGACTCCTGCCCCCGCCTTCCACAACGAGGAGAGCGGGCAGATATAGCGAGGTGTTACATTTTAATTGTGAAGTGGTCCCCAAAGGCTCACTGTTGGCGGCCATTGTGGGAGGTTCAGCTAAGCAGACCATAGCTGGAGGTGAGTAAGTCACAGGGTGGTGGTGTGACTCTCTAAGGGGGGTCTTGTCCCTGGCTACTTCCTGTCTTTCCTTCTCCACTTTCCGTCAGCCATGAGGTGAAGAAGTTCCTCTTCCACATGGACCCTGCCTCCATGACGGCCGTCCAAGTCCATGGGACCAAGCAGCCATGCTGAATCCAAGAATCCGTGAGCCACGCTGAATCTTTCCTCAAACTCTGTGTGTGCGGTTGGTATTTCGTTCACCGTGAGGAACTCACTAACACTGCAGGCCGCCAGGAGGGAGAGCTCTAACTTTATGACCAGCCCCAAATCAGGTTAAAGAAAACACTTATCCAGCCTCCATTAGTCCCACGTAAATACTTAGGTTCACAGTGACGTCACCACTTGTGTCTCGAACCCTGCTCTGACCCCAGGGTCCTGGCAAACCAAAGTGAATGTGATTCTCTCTGGCAAGCCGGGGGACCTTGGCACTGCTGCGGCAGGAACCCCACTGGGTCCTTCATGGACTCCCTCCCTCCATGTGTCGACTGGCCGATTGGTCTACTTGCCTCTACTTCT